>OX384046.1:19119781-19401337 GCA_947534325.1 Agonum fuliginosum | reverse complement strand
GTCTAAATTCGGTCTAAATTCGGTCTAAATTCGGTCTAAATTCAGTCTAAATTCGGTCTAAATTCGGTCTAAATTCAGGTCTAAATTCGGTCTAAATTCGGTCTAAATTCGGTCTAAATTCGGTCTAAATTCGGTCTAAATTCAGTCTAAATTCGGTCTAAATTCGGTCTAAATTCGGTCTAAATTCAGTCTAAATTCAGGTCTAAATTCGGTCTAAATTCGGTCTAAATTCGTCTAAATTCGGTCTAAATTCGGTTCTAAATTCGGTCTAAATTCGGTCTAAATTCAGTCTAAATTCGGTCTAAATTCGGTCTAAATTCGGTCTAAATTCGGTCTAAATTCGGTCTAAATTCGGTCTAAATTCGGTCTAAATTCGGTCTAAATTCGGTCTAAATTCGGTCTAAATTCGTCTAAATTCGGTCTAAATTCGGTCTAAATTCGGTCTAAATTCGGTCTAAATTCGGTCTAAATTCGGTCTAAATTCAGTCTAAATTCGGTCTAAATTCGGTCTAAATTCGGTCTAAATTCGGTCTAAATTCGGTCTAAATTCGGTCTAAATTCGGTCTAAATTCGGTCTAAATTCGGTCTAAATTCGGTCTAAATTCAGTCTAAATTCGGTCTAAATTCGGTCTAAATTCGGTCTAAATTCGGTCTAAATTCAGTCTAAATTCGGTCTAAATTCGGTCTAAATTCGGTCTAAATTCAGTCTAAATTCAGTCTAAATTCGGTCTAAATTCGGTCTAAATTCAGTCTAAATTCGGTCTAAATTCGGTCTAATTCGGTCTAAATTCGGTCTAAATTCAGTCTAAATTCGGTCTAAATTCGGTCTAAATTCGGTCTAAATTCGGTCTAAATTCGGTCTAAATTCGGTCTAAATTCGGTCTAAATTCGGTCTAAATTCGGTCTAAATTCAGTCTAAATTCGGTCTAAATTCGGTCTAAATTCGGTCTAAATTCGGTCTAAATTCGGTCTAAATTCGGTCTAAATTCGGTCTAAATTCGGTCTAAATTCGGTCTAAATTCGGTCTAAATTCGGTCTAAATTCGGTCTAAATTCAGTCTAAATTCGGTCTAAATTCGGTCTAAATTCGGTCCTAAATTCGGTCTAAATTCGGTCTAAATTCGGTCTAAATTCAGTCTAAATTCGGTCTAAATTCGGTCTAAATTCAGTCTAAATTCGGTCTAAATTCGGTCTAAATTAAGTCTAAATTCGGTCTAAATTCGGTCTAAATTCGGTCTAAATTCGGTCTAAATTCAGTCTAAATTCAGTCTAAATTCGGTCTAAATTCAGTCTAAATTCGGTCTAAATTCAGTCTAAATTCAGTCTAAATTCGGTCTAAATTCAGTCTAAATTCGGTCTAAATTCGGTTTAAATTCGGTCTAAATTCGGTCTAAATTCAGTCTAAATTCGGTCTAAATTCGGTCTAAATTCGGTCTAAATTCAGTCTAAGTTCGGTCTAAATTCGGTCTAAATTCGGTCTAAATTCGGTCTTAATTCAGTCTAAATTCGGTATAAATTCGGTCTAAATTCAGTCTAAATTCGGTCTAAATTCGGTCTAAATTCGGTCTAAATTCGGTCTAAATTCGGTCTAAATTCGGTCTAAATTCGGTCTAAATTCGGTCTAAATTCAGTCTAAATTCGGTCTAAATTCAGTCTAAATTCGGTCTAAATTCGGTCTAAATTCAGTCTAAGTTCGGTCTAAATTCGGTCTAAATTCGGTCTAAATTCGGTCTAAATTCAGTCTAAATTCGGTCTAAATTCGGTCTAAATTCGGTCTAAATTCGGTCTAAATTCGGTCTAAATTCGGTCTAAATTCGGTCTAAATTCGGTCTAAATTCGGTCTAAATTCGGTCTAAATTCGGTCTAAATTCAGTCTAAATTCGGTCTAAATTCGGTCTAAATTCGGTCTAAATTCGGTCTAAATTCGGTCTAAATTCGGTCTAAATTCGGTCTAAATTCAGTCTAAGTTCGGTCTAAATTCGGTCTTAATTCGGTCTAAATTCGGTCTAAATTCGGTCTAAATTCGGTCTAAATTCGGTCTAAATTCAGTCTAAATTCGGTCTAAATTCGTCTAAATTCGGTCTAAATTCGGTCTAAATTCGGTCTAAATTCGGTCTAAATTCGGTCTAAATTCTGTCTAAATTCAGTCTAAATTTGGTCTAAATTCGGTCTAAATTCGGTCTAAATTCGGTCTAAATTCGGTCTAAATTCGGTCTAAATTCGGTCTAAATTCGGTCTAAATTCAGTCTAAATTCAGTCTAAATTCGGTCTAAATTCGGTCTAAATTCGGTCCTAAATTCGGTCTAAATTCGGTCTAAATTCGGTCTAAATTCGGTCTAAATTCGGTCTAAATTCAGTCTAAATTCGGTCTAAATTCGGTCTAAATTCGGTCTAAATTCGGTCTAAATTCGGTCTAAATTCGGTCTAAATTCGGTCTAAATTCGGTCTAAATTCGGTCTAAATTCGGTCTAAATTCGGTCTAAATTCGGTCTAAATTCGGTCTAAATTCGGTCTAAATTCAGTCTAAATTCGGTCTAAATTCGGTCTAAATTCGGTCTAAATTCGGTCTAAATTCGGTCTAAATACGGTCTAAATTCAGTCTAAATTCGGTCTAAATTCGGTCTAAATCAGTCTAAATTCGGTCTAAATTCGGTCTAAATTCGGTCTAAATTCGGTCTAAATTCGGTCTAAATTCAGTCTAAATTCGGTCTAAATTCAGTCTAAATTCGGTCTAAATTCGGTCTAAATTCGATCTAAATTCGGTCTAAATTCGGTCTAAATTCGGTCTAAATTCGGTCTAAATTCAGTCTAAATTCGGTCTAAATTCGGTCTAAATTCGGTCTAAATTCGGTCTAAATTCGGTCTAAATTCAGTCTAAATTCGGTCTAAATTCGGTCTAAATTCAGTCTAAATTCGGTCTAAATTCGGTCTAAATTCGGTCTAAATTCAGTCTAAATTCGGTCTAAATTCGGTCTAAATTCGGTCTAAATTCGGTCTAAATTCGGTCTAAATTCGGTCTAAATTTGGTCTAAATTCGGTCTAAATTCAGTCTAAATTCAGTCTAAATTCGGTCTAAATTCGGTCTAAATTCGGTCTAAATTCGGTCTAAATTCGGTCTAAATTCGGTCTAAATTCGGTCTAAATTCGGTCTAAATTCGGTCTAAATTCGGTCTAAATTCGGTCTAAATTCAGTCTAAATTCAGTCTAAATTCGGTCTAAATTCAGTCTAAATTCGGTCTAAATTCGGTCTAAATTCGGTCTAAATTCGGTCTAAATTCGGTCTAAATTCGGTCTAAATTCGGTCTAAATTCGGTCTAAATTCGGTCTAAATTCGGTCTAAATTCGGTCTAAATTCGGTCTAAATTCAGTCTAAATTCGGTCTAAATTCGGTCTAAATTCGGTCTAAATTCGGTCTAAATTCGGTCTAAATTCGGTCTAAATTCGGTCTAAATTCGGTCTAAATTCGGTCTAAATTCAGTCTAAATTCAGTCTAAATTCGGTCTAAATTCAGTCTAAATTCGGTCTAAATTCGGTCTAAATTCGGTCTAAATTCGGTCTAAATTCGGTCTAAATTCGGTCTAAATTCGGTCTAAATTCGGTCTAAATTCGGTCTAAATTCGGTCTAAATTCGGTCTAAATTCAGTATAAATTCGGTCTAAATTCGGTCTAAATTCGGTCTAAATTCGATCTAAATTCGGTCTAAATTCGGTCTAAATTCGGTCTAAATTCGGTCTAAATTCGGTCTAAATTCGGCCAAAATTCAGTCTAAATTCAGTCTAAATTCGGTCTAAATTCGGTCTAAATTCGGTCTAAATTCGGTCTAAATTCGGTCTAAATTCGGTCTAAATTCAGTCTAAATTCGGTCTAAATTCGGTCTAAATTCGGTCTAAATTCGGTCTAAATTCGGTCTAAATTCGGTCTAAATTCGGTCTAAATTCAGTATAAATTCGGTCTAAATTCGGTCTAAATTCGGTCTAAATTCGGTCTAAATTCGGTCTAAATTCGGTCTAAATTCGGTCTAAATTCGGTCTAAATTCAGTCTAAATTCGGTCTAAATTCGGCCTAAATTCAGTCTAAATTCAGTCTAAATTCGGTCTAAATTCGGTCTAAATTCGGTCTAAATTCGGTCTAAATTCGGTCTAAATTCGGTCTAAATTCGGTCTAAATTCAGTCTAAATTCGGTCTAAATTCGGTCTAAATTCGGTCTAAATTCAGTCTAAATTCGGTCTAAATTCGGTCTAAATTCGGTCTAAATTCGGTCTAAATTCGGTCTAAATTCAGTCTAAATTCAGTCTAAATTCAGTCTAAATTCAGTCTAAATTCGGTCTAAATTCGGTCTAAATTCGGTCTAAATTCGGTCTAAATTCGGTCTAAATTCGGTCTAAATTCAGTCTAAATTCAGTCTAAATTCAGTCTAAATTCAGTCTAAATTCGGTCTAAATTCGGTCTAAATTCGGTCTAAATTCGGTCTAAATTCGGTCTAAATTCGGTCTAAATTCGGTCTAAATTCAGTCTAAATTCGGTCTAAATTCGGTCTAAATTCGGTCTAAATTCGGTCTAAATTCGGTCTAAATTCGGTCTAAATTCAGTCTAAATTCAGTCTAAATTCAGTCTAAATTCAGTCTAAATTCGGTATAAATTCAGTCTAAATTCGGTCTAAATTCGGTCTAAATTCGGTCTAAATTCAGTCTAAATTCGGTCTAAATTCGGTCTAAATTCGGTCTAAATTCAGTCTAAATTCAGTCTAAATTCAGTCTAAATTCGGTCTAAATTCGGTCTAAATTCGGTCTAAATTCGGTCTAAATTCAGTCTAAATTCGGTCTAAATTCAGTCTAAATTCAGTCTAAATTCAGTCTAAATTCAGTCTAAATTCGGTCTAAATTCGGTCTAAATTCGGTCTAAATTCGGTCTAAATTCGGTCTAAATTCAGTCTAAATTCGGTCTAAATTCGGCCTAAATTCAGTCTAAATTCAGTCTAAATTCGGTCTAAATTCGGTCTAAATTCGGTCTAAATTCGGTCTAAATTCGGTCTAAATTCGGTCTAAATTCAGTCTAAATTCGGTCTAAATTCGGTCTAAATTCAGTCTAAATTCGGTCTAAATTCGGTCTAAATTCAGTATAAATTCGGTCTAAATTCGGTCTAAATTCGGTCTAAATTCGATCTAAATTCGGTCTAAATTCGGTCTAAATTCGGTCTAAATTCGGTCTAAATTCGGTCTAAATTCGGTCTAAATTCGGCCAAAATTCAGTCTAAATTCAGTCTAAATTCGGTCTAAATTCGGTCTAAATTCGGTCTAAATTCGGTCTAAATTCGGTCTAAATTCGGTCTAAATTCAGTCTAAATTCGGTCTAAATTCGGTCTAAATTCGGTCTAAATTCGGTCTAAATTCGGTCTAAATTCGGTCTAAATTCGGTCTAAATTCAGTATAAATTCGGTCTAAATTCGGTCTAAATTCGGTCTAAATTCGGTCTAAATTCGGTCTAAATTCGGTCTAAATTCGGTCTAAATTCGGTCTAAATTCAGTCTAAATTCGGTCTAAATTCGGCCTAAATTCAGTCTAAATTCAGTCTAAATTCGGTCTAAATTCGGTCTAAATTCGGTCTAAATTCGGTCTAAATTCGGTCTAAATTCGGTCTAAATTCGGTCTAAATTCAGTCTAAATTCGGTCTAAATTCGGTCTAAATTCGGTCTAAATTCAGTCTAAATTCGGTCTAAATTCGGTCTAAATTCGGTCTAAATTCGGTCTAAATTCGGTCTAAATTCAGTCTAAATTCAGTCTAAATTCAGTCTAAATTCAGTCTAAATTCGGTCTAAATTCGGTCTAAATTCGGTCTAAATTCGGTCTAAATTCGGTCTAAATTCGGTCTAAATTCAGTCTAAATTCAGTCTAAATTCAGTCTAAATTCAGTCTAAATTCGGTCTAAATTCGGTCTAAATTCGGTCTAAATTCGGTCTAAATTCGGTCTAAATTCGGTCTAAATTCGGTCTAAATTCAGTCTAAATTCGGTCTAAATTCGGTCTAAATTCGGTCTAAATTCGGTCTAAATTCGGTCTAAATTCGGTCTAAATTCAGTCTAAATTCAGTCTAAATTCAGTCTAAATTCAGTCTAAATTCGGTATAAATTCAGTCTAAATTCGGTCTAAATTCGGTCTAAATTCAGTCTAAATTCGGTCTAAATTCGGTCTAAATTCGGTCTAAATTCAGTCTAAATTCAGTCTAAATTCAGTCTAAATTCGGTCTAAATTCGGTCTAAATTCGGTCTAAATTCGGTCTAAATTCAGTCTAAATTCGGTCTAAATTCAGTCTAAATTCAGTCTAAATTCAGTCTAAATTCAGTCTAAATTCGGTCTAAATTCGGTCTAAATTCGGTCTAAATTCGGTCTAAATTCGGTCTAAATTCGGTCTAAATTCAGTCTAAATTCGGTCTAAATTCGGCCTAAATTCAGTCTAAATTCAGTCTAAATTCGGTCTAAATTCGGTCTAAATTCGGTCTAAATTCGGTCTAAATTCGGTCTAAATTCGGTCTAAATTCAGTCTAAATTCGGTCTAAATTCGGTCTAAATTCAGTCTAAATTCGGTCTAAATTCGGTCTAAATTCGGTCTAAATTCGGTCTAAATTCAGTCTAAATTCGGTCTAAATTCGGTCTAAATTCAGTCTAAATTCGGTCTAAATTCGGTCTAAATTCGGTCTAAATTCGGTCTAAATTAGGTCTAAATTCGGTCTAAATTCGGTCTAAATTCGGTCTAAATTCGGTCTAAATTAGGTCTAAATTCGGTCTAAATTCGGTCTAAATTCGGTCTAAATTCGGCCTAAATTCAGTCTAAATTCAGTCTAAATTCGGTCTAAATTCGGTCTAAATTCGGTCTAAATTCGGTCTAAATTCAGTCTAAATTCGGTCTAAATTCGGCCTAAATTCAGTCTAAATTCAGTCTAAATTCGGTCTAAATTCGGTCTAAATTCGGTCTAAATTCGGTCTAAATTCGGTCTAAATTCGGTCTAAATTCAGTCTAAATTCGGTCTAAATTCGGTCTAAATTCAGTCTAAATTCGGTCTAAATTCGGTCTAAATTCGGTCTAAATTCGGTCTAAATTCGGTCTAAATTCAGTCTAAATTCAGTCTAAATTCAGTCTAAATTCGGTCTAAATTCAGTCTAAATTCGGTCTAAATTCGGTCTAAATTCGGTCTAAATTCGGTCTAAATTCGGTCTAAATTCGGTCTAAATTCGGTCTAAATTTAGTATAAATTCGGTCTAAATTCGGTCTAAATTCGGTCTAAATTCGGTCTAAATTCGGTCTAAATTCGGTCTAAATTCGGTCTAAATTCGGTCTAAATTCGGTCTAAATTCAGTCTAAATTCGGTCTAAATTCAGTCTAAATTCAGTCTAAATTCAGTCTAAATTCAGTCTAAATTCGGTCTAAATTCGGTCTAAATTCGGTCTAAATTCGGTCTAAATTCGGTCTAAATTCGGTCTAAATTCGGTCTAAATTCGGTCTAAATTCGGTCTAAATTCAGTCTAAATTCGGTCTAAATTCGGTCTAAATTCAGTCTAAATTCGGTCTAAATTCGGTCTAAATTCGGTCTAAATTCGGTCTAAATTCGGTCTAAATTCGGTCTAAATTCGGTCTAAATTCGGTCTAAATTCGGTCTAAATTCGGTCTAAATTCGGTCTAAATTCGGTCTAAATTCGGTCTAAATTCAGTCTAAATTCAGTCTAAATTCGGTCTAAATTCGGTCTAAATTCGGTCTAAATTCGGTCTAAATTCGGTCTAAATTCGGTCTAAATTCGGTCTAAATTCAGTCTAAATTCGGTCTAAATTCGGTCTAAATTCGGTCTAAATTCAGTCTAAATTCGGTCTAAATTCGGTCTAAATTCGGTCTAAATTCGGTCTAAATTCGGTCTAAATTCGGTCTAAATTCGGTCTAAATTCAGTCTAAATTCAGTCTAAATTCGGTCTAAATTCGGTCTAAATTCGGTCTAAATTCGGTCTAAATTCGGTCTAAATTCGGTCTAAATTCGGTCTAAATTCGGTCTAAATTCGGTCTAAATTCGGTCTAAATTCGGTCTAAATTCAGTCTAAATTCAGTCTAAATTCAGTCTAAATTCGGTCTAAATTCAGTCTAAATTCGGTCTAAATTCGGTCTAAATTCGGTCTAAATTCGGTCTAAATTCGGTCTAAATTCGGTCTAAATTCGGTCTAAATTCGGTCTAAATTCGGTCTAAATTCGGTCTAAATTCGGTCTAAATTCGGTCTAAATTCAGTCTAAATTCGGTCTAAATTCGGTCTAAATTCGGTCTAAATTCGGTCTAAATTCGGTCTAAATTCGGTCTAAATTCGGTCTAAATTCGGTCTAAATTCAGTCTAAATTCAGTCTAAATTCAGTCTAAATTCGGTCTAAATTCAGTCTAAATTCGGTCTAAATTCGGTCTAAATTCGGTCTAAATTCGGTCTAAATTCGGTCTAAATTCGGTCTAAATTCGGTCTAAATTCGGTCTAAATTCGGTCTAAATTCGGTCTAAATTCGGTCTAAATTCAGTATAAATTCGGTCTAAATTCAGTATAAATTCGGTCTAAATTCGGTCTAAATTCGGTCTAAATTCGATCTAAATTCGGTCTAAATTCGGTCTAAATTCGGTCTAAATTCGGTCTAAATTCGGTCTAAATTCGGCCAAAATTCAGTCTAAATTCAGTCTAAATTCGGTCTAAATTCGGTCTAAATTCGGTCTAAATTCGGTCTAAATTCGGTCTAAATTCGGTCTAAATTCAGTCTAAATTCGGTCTAAATTCGGTCTAAATTCGGTCTAAATTCGGTCTAAATTCGGTCTAAATTCGGTCTAAATTCAGTATAAATTCGGTCTAAATTCGGTCTAAATTCGGTCTAAATTCGGTCTAAATTCGGTCTAAATTCGGTCTAAATTCGGTCTAAATTCGGTCTAAATTCAGTCTAAATTCGGTCTAAATTCGGCCTAAATTCAGTCTAAATTCAGTCTAAATTCGGTCTAAATTCGGTCTAAATTCGGTCTAAATTCGGTCTAAATTCGGTCTAAATTCGGTCTAAATTCGGTCTAAATTCAGTCTAAATTCGGTCTAAATTCGGTCTAAATTCGGTCTAAATTCAGTCTAAATTCGGTCTAAATTCGGTCTAAATTCGGTCTAAATTCGGTCTAAATTCGGTCTAAATTCAGTCTAAATTCAGTCTAAATTCAGTCTAAATTCAGTCTAAATTCGGTCTAAATTCGGTCTAAATTCGGTCTAAATTCGGTCTAAATTCGGTCTAAATTCGGTCTAAATTCAGTCTAAATTCAGTCTAAATTCAGTCTAAATTCAGTCTAAATTCGGTCTAAATTCGGTCTAAATTCGGTCTAAATTCGGTCTAAATTCGGTCTAAATTCGGTCTAAATTCGGTCTAAATTCAGTCTAAATTCGGTCTAAATTCGGTCTAAATTCGGTCTAAATTCGGTCTAAATTCGGTCTAAATTCGGTCTAAATTCAGTCTAAATTCAGTCTAAATTCAGTCTAAATTCAGTCTAAATTCGGTATAAATTCAGTCTAAATTCGGTCTAAATTCGGTCTAAATTCAGTCTAAATTCGGTCTAAATTCGGTCTAAATTCGGTCTAAATTCAGTCTAAATTCAGTCTAAATTCAGTCTAAATTCGGTCTAAATTCGGTCTAAATTCGGTCTAAATTCGGTCTAAATTCAGTCTAAATTCGGTCTAAATTCAGTCTAAATTCAGTCTAAATTCAGTCTAAATTCAGTCTAAATTCGGTCTAAATTCGGTCTAAATTCGGTCTAAATTCGGTCTAAATTCGGTCTAAATTCGGTCTAAATTCAGTCTAAATTCGGTCTAAATTCGGCCTAAATTCAGTCTAAATTCAGTCTAAATTCGGTCTAAATTCGGTCTAAATTCGGTCTAAATTCGGTCTAAATTCGGTCTAAATTCGGTCTAAATTCAGTCTAAATTCGGTCTAAATTCGGTCTAAATTCAGTCTAAATTCGGTCTAAATTCGGTCTAAATTCGGTCTAAATTCGGTCTAAATTCGGTCTAAATTCGGTCTAAATTCGGTCTAAATTCGGTCTAAATTCGGTCTAAATTCGGTCTAAATTCGGTCTAAATTCGGTCTAAATTCGGTCTAAATTCAGTCTAAATTCAGTCTAAATTCGGTCTAAATTCGGTCTAAATTCGGTCTAAATTCGGTCTAAATTCAGTCTAAATTCGGTCTAAATTCAGTCTAAATTCGGTCTAAATTCGGTCTAAATTCGGTCTAAATTCGGTCTAAATTCGGTCTAAATTCGGTCTAAATTCAGTCTAAATTCAGTCTAAATTCAGTCTAAATTCAGTCTAAATTCGGTCTAAATTCGGTCTAAATTCGGTCTAAATTCGGTCTAAATTCGGTCTAAATTCGGTCTAAATTCGGTCTAAATTCAGTCTAAATTCGGTCTAAATTCGGTCTAAATTCGGTCTAAATTCGGTCTAAATTCGGTCTAAATTCGGTCTAAATTCGGTCTAAATTCAGTCTAAATTCGGTCTAAATTCGGTCTAAATTCGGTCTAAATTCAGTCTAAATTCGGTCTAAATTCGGTCTAAATTCAGTCTAAATTCGGTCTAAATTCGGTCTAAATTCGGTCTAAATTCGGTCTAAATTCGGTCTAAATTCGGTCTAAATTCGGTCTAAATTCGGTCTAAATTCGGTCTAAATTCGGTCTAAATTCGGTCTAAATTCGGTCTAAATTCAGTCTAAATTCAGTCTAAATTCGGTCTAAATTCGGTCTAAATTCGGTCTAAATTCGGTCTAAATTCGGTCTAAATTCGGTCTAAATTCGGTCTAAATTCAGTCTAAATTCGGTCTAAATTCGGCCTAAATTCAGTCTAAATTCAGTCTAAATTCGGTCTAAATTCGGTCTAAATTCGGTCTAAATTCGGTCTAAATTCGGTCTAAATTCAGTCTAAATTCGGTCTAAATTCGGTCTAAATTCGGTCTAAATTCAGTCTAAATTCGGTCTAAATTCGGTCTAAATTCAGTCTAAATTCGGTCTAAATTCGGTCTAAATTCGGTCTAAATTCAGTCTAAATTCGGTCTAAATTCGGTCTAAATTCAGTCTAAATTCGGTCTAAATTCGGTCTAAATTCGGTCTAAATTCGGTCTAAATTCGGTCTAAATTCGGTCTAAATTCGGTCTAAATTCGGTCTAAATTCGGTCTAAATTCGGTCTAAATTCGGTCTAAATTCGGTCTAAATTCAGTCTAAATTCGGTCTAAATTCGGTCTAAATTCGGTCTAAATTCGGTCTAAATTCGGTCTAAATTCAGTCTAAATTCGGTCTAAATTCGGTCTAAATTCGGTCTAAATTCGGTCTAAATTCGGTCTAAATTTAGTATAAATTCGGTCTAAATTCGGTCTAAATTCGGTCTAAATTCGGTCTAAATTCGGTCTAAATTCGGTCTAAATTCGGTCTAAATTCGGTCTAAATTCGGTCTAAATTCAGTCTAAATTCGGTCTAAATTCAGTCTAAATTCAGTCTAAATTCAGTCTAAATTCAGTCTAAATTCGGTCTAAATTCGGTCTAAATTCGGTCTAAATTCGGTCTAAATTCGGTCTAAATTCGGTCTAAATTCAGTCTAAATTCGGTCTAAATTCGGTCTAAATTCGGTCTAAATTCGGTCTAAATTCGGTCTAAATTCGGTCTAAATTCGGTCTAAATTCAG
This sequence comes from Agonum fuliginosum, assembly GCA_947534325.1. NCBI lineage: Eukaryota > Metazoa > Arthropoda > Insecta > Coleoptera > Carabidae > Agonum > Agonum fuliginosum. Next base: position 19,389,632 of record OX384046.1, on the reverse strand, counting down.
TCTAAATTCGGTCTAAATTCGGTCTAAATTCGGTCTAAATTCAGTCTAAATTCGGTCTAAATTCGGTCTAAATTCGGTCTAAATTCGGTCTAAATTCGGTCTAAATTCGGTCTAAATTCGGTCTAAATTCGGTCTAAATTCGGTCTAAATTCAGTCTAAATTCGGTCTAAATTCGGTCTAAATTCGGTCTAAATTCGGTCTAAATTCGGTCTAAATTCGGTCTAAATTCGGTCTAAATTCGGTCTAAATTCAGTCTAAATTCGGTCTAAATTCGGTTTAAATTCGGTCTAAATTCAGTCTAAATTCAGTCTAAATTCGGTCTAAATTCAGTCTAAATTCAGTCTAAATTCGGTCTAAATTCGGTCTAAATTCAGTCTAAGTTCGGTCTAAATTCGGTCTAAATTCGGTCTAAATTCGGTCTAAATTCAGTCTAAATTCGGTCTAAATTCGGTCTAAATTCGGTCTAAATTCGGTCTAAATTCGGTCTAAATTCGGTCTAAATTCGGTCTAAATTCGGTCTAAATTCGGTCTAAATTCGGTCTAAATTCAGTCTAAATTCGGTCTAAATTCGGTTTAAATTCGGTTTAAATTCGGTCTAAATTCGGTCTAAATTCGGTCTAAATTCGGTCTAAATTCGGTCTAAATTCAGTCTAAATTCAGTCTAAATTCGGTCTAAATTCGGTCTAAATTCGGTCTAAATTCGGTCTAAATTCGGTCTAAATTCGGTCTAAATTCAGTCTAAATTCAGTCTAAATTCGGTCTAAATTCAAAATTCAGTCTAAATTCGGTCTAAATTCAGTCTAAATTCAGTCTAAATTCGGTCTAAATTCGGTCTAAATTCGGTCTAAATTCGGTCTAAATTCGGTCTAAATTCGGTCTAAATTCGGTCTAAATTCGGTCTAAATTCAGTCTAAATTCGGTCTAAATTCAGTCTAAATTCGGTCTAAATTCGGTCTAAATTCGGTCTAAATTCGGTCTAAATTCAGTCTAAATTCGGTCTAAATTCGGTCTAAATTCGGTCTAAATTCGGTCTAAATTCAGTCTAAGTTCGGTCTAAATTCGGTCTAAATTCGGTCTAAATTCGGTCTAAATTCAGTCTAAATTCGGTCTAAATTCGGTCTAAATTCAGTCTAAATTCGGTCTAAATTCGGTCTAAATTCGGTCTAAATTCGGTCTAAATTAGGTCTAAATTCGGTCTAAATTCGGTCTAAATTCGGTCTAAATTCGGTCTAAATTCGGTCTAAATTCGGTCTAAATTCAGTCTAAATTCGGTCTAAATTCGGTCTAAATTCAGTCTAAATTCGGTCTAAATTCGGTCTAAATTCAGTCTAAATTCGGTCTAAATTCGGTCTAAATTCGGTCTAAATTCGGTCTAAATTAGGTCTAAATTCGGTCTAAATTCGGTCTAAATTCGGTCTAAATTCGGTCTAAATTCGGTCTAAATTCGGTCTAAATTCAGTCTAAATTCGGTCTAAATTCGGTCTAAATTCAGTCTAAGTTCGGTCTAAATTCGGTCTAAATTCGGTCTAAATTCGGTCTAAATTCAGTCTAAATTCGGTCTAAATTCGGTCTACATTCAGTCTAAATTCAGTCTAAATTCGGTCTAAATTCAGTCTAAATTCGGTCTAAATTCAGTCTAAATTCGGTCTAAATTCAGTCTAAATTCGGTCTAAATTCAGTCTAAATTCGGTCTAAATTCAGTCTAAATTCGGTCTAAATTCAGTCTAAATTCAGTCTAAATTCGGTCTAAATTCAGTCTAAATTCAGTCTAAATTCAGTCTAAATTCGGTCTAAATTCGGTCTAAATTCGGTCTAAATTCGGTCTAAATCGTAGATCTTATGATTTTGAACAACTATTATTACTTGACATTTTTACAAAAAAACGTACCGTTTAGAAGTTATGGACATTCTAAAAATGCTGGCCTGTCATTGGCTGGATATTAAATATGAACCGATTTGGTTGAAAATTATAATATAGGTAGATCTTATGATTTTGAACAACTATTATTACTTGACATTTCTACGAAAAAACGTACCGTTTAGAAGTTATGGACATTCTAAAAATGCTGGCCTGTCATTGGTTGGATATTAAATATGAACCGATTTGGATGAAAATTATAATATAGGTAGATCTTATGATTTTGAACAACAATTATTACTTTACATTTCTACGAAAAAACGTACCGTTTAGAAGTTATGGACATTCTAAAAATGCTGGCCTGTCATTGGTTGGATATTAAATATGAACCGATTTGGATGAAAATTATAATATAGGTAGATCTTATGATTTTGAACAACTATTATTACTTGACATTTCTACGAAAAAACGTACCGTTTAGAAGTTATGGACATTCTAAAAATGCTGGCCTGTCATTGGCTGGATATTAAATATGAACCGATTTGGATGAAAATTATAATATAGGTAGATCTTTTGATTTTGAACAACAATTATTACTTGACATTTTTACAAAAAAACGTACCGTTTGGAAGTTATGGACATTCTAAAAATGCTGGCCTGTCATTGGTTGGATATTAAATATGAACCGATTTGGTTGGAAATTATAATATAGGTAGATCTTATGATTTTGAACAACTATTATTACTTGACATTTTTACAAAAAAACGTACCGTTTAGAAGTTATGGACATTCTAAAAATGCTGGCCTGTCATTGGTTGGATATTAAATATGAACCGATTTGGATGAAACTTATAATATAGGTAGATCTTATGATTTTGAACAACAATTATTACTTTACATTTTTACAAAAAAACGTACCGTTTGGAAGTTATGGACATTCTAAAAATGCTGGCCTGTCATTGGCTGGATATTAAATATGAACCGATTTGGTTGAAAATTATAATATAGGTAGATCTTATGATTTTGAACAACTATTATTACTTTACATTTCTACGAAGAAACGTACCGTTTAGAAGTTATGGACATTCTAAAAATGCTGGCCTGTCATTGGTTGGATATTAAATATGAACCGATTTGGATGAAACTTATAATATAGGTAGATCTTATGATTTTGAACAACAATTATTACTTTACATTTTTACAAAAAAACGTACCGTTTGGAAGTTATGGACATTCTAAAAATGCTGGCCTGTCATTGGCTGGATATTAAATATGAACCGATTTGGATGAAAATTATAATATAGGTAGATCTTATGATTTTGAACAACTATTATTACTTTACATTTCTACGAAAAAACGTACCGTTTAGAAGTTATGGACATTCTAAAAATGCTGGCCTGTCATTGGCTGGATATTAAATATGAACCGATTTGGATGAAAATTATAATATAGGTAGATCTTTTGATTTTGAACAACAATTATTACTTGACATTTTTACAAAAAAACGTACCGTTTGGAAGTTATGGACATTCTAAAAATGCTGGCCTGTCATTGGTTGGATATTAAATATGAACCGATTTGGTTGGAAATTATAATATAGGTAGATCTTATGATTTTGAACAACTATTATTACTTGACATTTTTACAAAAAAACGTACCGTTTAGAAGTTATGGACATTCTAAAAATGCTGGCCTGTCATTGGTTGGATATTAAATATGAACCGATTTGGATGAAACTTATAATATAGGTAGATCTTATGATTTTGAACAACAATTATTACTTTACATTTTTACAAAAAAACGTACCGTTTGGAAGTTATGGACATTCTAAAAATGCTGGCCTGTCATTGGCTGGATATTAAATATGAACCGATTTGGTTGAAAATTATAATATAGGTAGATCTTATGATTTTGAACAACTATTATTACTTGACATTTCTACGAAGAAACGTACCGTTTAGAAGTTATGGACATTCTAAAAATGCTGGCCTGTCATTGGTTGGATATTAAATATGAACCGATTTGGATGAAAATTATAATATAGGTAGATCTTATGATTTTGAACAACAATTATTACTTGACATTTTTACAAAAAAACGTACCGTTTAGAAGTTATGGACATTCTAAAAATGCTGGCCTGTCATTGGCTGGATATTAAATATGAACCGATTTGGTTGAAAATTATAATATAGGTAGATCTTATGATTTTGAACAACAATTATTACTTTACATTTTTACAAAAAAAAGTACCGTTTTGAAGTTATGGACATTCTAAAAATGCTGGCCTGTCATTGGTTGGATATTAAATATGAACCGATTTGGATGAAAATTATAATATAGGTAGATCTTATGATTTTGAACAACAATTATTACTTTACATTTTTACAAAAAAACGTACCGTTTGGAAGTTATGGACATTCTAAAAATGCTGGCCTGTCATTGGTTGGATATTAAATATGAACCGATTTGGTTGAAAATTATAATATAGGTAGATCTTATGATTTTGAACAACTATTATTACTTGACATTTTTACAAAAAAACGTACCGTTTGGAAGTTATGGACATTCTAAAAATGCTGGCCTGTCATTGGCTGGATATTAAATATGAACCGATTTGGTTGAAAATTATAATATAGGTAGATCTTATGATTTTGAACAACAATTATTATTTGACATTTTTACAAAAAAACGTACCGTTTGGAAGTTATGGACATTCTAAAAATGCTGGCCTGTCATTGGTTGGATATTAAATATGAACCGATTTAGATGAAAATTATAATATAGGTAGATCTTATGATTTTGAACAACTATTATTACTTGACATTTCTACGAAAAAACGTACCGTTTAGAAGTTATGGACATTCTAAAAATGCTGGCCTGTCATTGGTTGGATATTAAATATGATCCGATTTGCATGAAACTTATAATATAGGTAGATCTTATGATTTTGAACAACAATTATTACTTGACATTTTTACAAAAAAACGTACCGTTTAGAAGTTATGGACATTCTAAAAATGCTGGCCTGTCATTGGCTGGATATTAAATATGAACCGATTTGGTTGAAAATTATAATATAGGTAGATCTTATGATTTTGAACAACAATTATTACTTTACATTTTTACAAAAAAAAGTACCGTTTTGAAGTTATGGACATTCTAAAAATGCTGGCCTGTCATTGGTTGGATATTAAATATGAACCGATTTGGATGAAAATTATAATATAGGTAGATCTTATGATTTTGAACAACAATTATTACTTTACATTTTTACAAAAAAACGTACCGTTTGGAAGTTATGGACATTCTAAAAATGCTGGCCTGTCATTGGTTGGATATTAAATATGAACCGATTTGGATGAAAATTATAATATAGGTAGATCTTATGATTTTGAACAACTATTATTACTTGACATTTTTACAAAAAAACGTACCGTTTAGAAGTTATGGACATTCTAAAAATGCTGGCCTGTCATTGGCTGGATATTAAATATGAACCGATTTGGTTGAAAATTATAATATAGGTAGATCTTATGATTTTGAACAACTATTATTACTTGACATTTCTACGAAGAAACGTACCGTTTAGAAGTTATGGACATTCTAAAAATGCTGGCCTGTCATTGGTTGGATATTAAATATGAACCGATTTGGATGAAAATTATAATATAGGTAGATCTTATGATTTTGAACAACAATTATTACTTTATATTTTTACAAAAAAACGTACCGTTTGGAAGTTATGGACATTCTAAAAATGCTGGCCTGTCATTGGTTGGATATTAAATATGAACCGATTTGGATGAAAATTATAATATAGGTAGATCTTATGATTTTGAACAACTATTATTACTTGACATTTCTACGAAAAAACGTACCGTTTAGAAGTTATGGACATTCTAAAAATGCTGGCCTGTCATTGGTTGGATATTAAATATGAACCGATTTGGATGAAACTTATAATATAGGTAGATCTTATGATTTTGAACAACAATTATTACTTTACATTTCTACGAAAAAACGTACCGTTTAGAAGTTATGGACATTCTAAAAATGCTGGCCTGTCATTGGTTGGATATTAAATATGAACCGATTTGGATGAAAATTATAATATAGGTAGATCTTATGATTTTGAACAACTATTATTACTTTACATTTCTACGAAAAAACGTACCGTTTAGAAGTTATAGACATTCTAAAAATGCTGGCCTGTCATTGGTTGGATATTAAATATGAACCGATTTGGATGAAAATTATAATATAGGTAGATCTTATGATTTTGAACAACTATTATTACTTGACATTTCTACGAAAAAACGTACCGTTTAGAAGTTATGGACATTCTAAAAATGCTGGCCTGTCATTGGTTGGATATTAAATATGAACCGATTTGGATGAAACTTATAATATAGGTAGATCTTATGATTTTGAACAACAATTATTACTTTACATTTTTACAAAAAAACGTACCGTTTGGAAGTTATGGACATTCTAAAAATGCTGGCCTGTCATTGGTTGGATATTAAATATGAACCGATTTGGATGAAAATTATAATATAGGTAGATCTTATGATTTTGAACAACAATTATTACTTGACATTTTTACAAAAAAAAGTACCGTTTTGAAGTTATGGACATTCTAAAAATGCTGGCCTGTCATTGGTTGGATATTAAATATGAACCGATTTGGATGAAAATTATAATATAGGTAGATCTTATGATTTTGAACAACAATTATTACTTTACATTTTTACAAAAAAACGTACCGTTTGGAAGTTATGGACATTCTAAAAATGCTGGCCTGTCATTGGCTGGATATTAAATATGAACCGATTTGGATGAAAATTATAATATAGGTAGATCTTATGATTTTGAACAACTATTATTACTTTACATTTCTACGAAAAAACGTACCGTTTAGAAGTTATGGACATTCTAAAAATGCTGGCCTGTCATTGGCTGGATATTAAATATGAACCGATTTGGATGAAAATTATAATATAGGTAGATCTTTTGATTTTGAACAACAATTATTACTTGACATTTTTACAAAAAAACGTACCGTTTGGAAGTTATGGACATTCTAAAAATGCTGGCCTGTCATTGGTTGGATATTAAATATGAACCGATTTGGTTGGAAATTATAATATAGGTAGATCTTATGATTTTGAACAACTATTATTACTTGACATTTTTACAAAAAAACGTACCGTTTAGAAGTTATGGACATTCTAAAAATGCTGGCCTGTCATTGGTTGGATATTAAATATGAACCGATTTGGATGAAACTTATAATATAGGTAGATCTTATGATTTTGAACAACAATTATTACTTTACATTTTTACAAAAAAACGTACCGTTTGGAAGTTATGGACATTCTAAAAATGCTGGCCTGTCATTGGCTGGATATTAAATATGAACCGATTTGGTTGAAAATTATAATATAGGTAGATCTTATGATTTTGAACAACTATTATTACTTGACATTTCTACGAAGAAACGTACCGTTTAGAAGTTATGGACATTCTAAAAATGCTGGCCTGTCATTGGTTGGATATTAAATATGAACCGATTTGGATGAAAATTATAATATAGGTAGATCTTATGATTTTGAACAACAATTATTACTTGACATTTTTACAAAAAAACGTACCGTTTAGAAGTTATGGACATTCTAAAAATGCTGGCCTGTCATTGGCTGGATATTAAATATGAACCGATTTGGTTGAAAATTATAATATAGGTAGATCTTATGATTTTGAACAACAATTATTACTTTACATTTTTACAAAAAAAAGTACCGTTTTGAAGTTATGGACATTCTAAAAATGCTGGCCTGTCATTGGTTGGATATTAAATATGAACCGATTTGGATGAAAATTATAATATAGGTAGATCTTATGATTTTGAACAACAATTATTATTACTTTACATTTTTACAAAAAAACGTACCGTTTGGAAGTTATGGACATTCTAAAAATGCTGGCCTGTCATTGGTTGGATATTAAATATGAACCGATTTGGTTGAAAATTATAATATAGGTAGATCTTATGATTTTGAACAACTATTATTACTTGACATTTTTACAAAAAAACGTACCGTTTGGAAGTTATGGACATTCTAAAAATGCTGGCCTGTCATTGGCTGGATATTAAATATGAACCGATTTGGTTGAAAATTATAATATAGGTAGATCTTATGATTTTGAACAACAATTATTATTTGACATTTTTACAAAAAAACGTACCGTTTGGAAGTTATGGACATTCTAAAAATGCTGGCCTGTCATTGGTTGGATATTAAATATGAACCGATTTAGATGAAAATTATAATATAGGTAGATCTTATGATTTTGAACAACTATTATTACTTGACATTTCTACGAAAAAACGTACCGTTTAGAAGTTATGGACATTCTAAAAATGCTGGCCTGTCATTGGTTGGATATTAAATATGATCCGATTTGCATGAAACTTATAATATAGGTAGATCTTATGATTTTGAACAACAATTATTACTTGACATTTTTACAAAAAAACGTACCGTTTAGAAGTTATGGACATTCTAAAAATGCTGGCCTGTCATTGGCTGGATATTAAATATGAACCGATTTGGTTGAAAATTATAATATAGGTAGATCTTATGATTTTGAACAACAATTATTACTTTACATTTTTACAAAAAAAAGTACCGTTTTGAAGTTATGGACATTCTAAAAATGCTGGCCTGTCATTGGTTGGATATTAAATATGAACCGATTTGGATGAAAATTATAATATAGGTAGATCTTATGATTTTGAACAACAATTATTACTTTACATTTTTACAAAAAAACGTACCGTTTGGAAGTTATGGACATTCTAAAAATGCTGGCCTGTCATTGGTTGGATATTAAATATGAACCGATTTGGATGAAAATTATAATATAGGTAGATCTTATGATTTTGAACAACTATTATTACTTGACATTTTTACAAAAAAACGTACCGTTTAGAAGTTATGGACATTCTAAAAATGCTGGCCTGTCATTGGCTGGATATTAAATATGAACCGATTTGGTTGAAAATTATAATATAGGTAGATCTTATGATTTTGAACAACTATTATTACTTGACATTTCTACGAAGAAACGTACCGTTTAGAAGTTATGGACATTCTAAAAATGCTGGCCTGTCATTGGTTGGATATTAAATATGAACCGATTTGGATGAAAATTATAATATAGGTAGATCTTATGATTTTGAACAACAATTATTACTTTATATTTTTACAAAAAAACGTACCGTTTGGAAGTTATGGACATTCTAAAAATGCTGGCCTGTCATTGGTTGGATATTAAATATGAACCGATTTGGATGAAAATTATAATATAGGTAGATCTTATGATTTTGAACAACTATTATTACTTGACATTTCTACGAAAAAACGTACCGTTTAGAAGTTATGGACATTCTAAAAATGCTGGCCTGTCATTGGTTGGATATTAAATATGAACCGATTTGGATGAAACTTATAATATAGGTAGATCTTATGATTTTGAACAACAATTATTACTTTACATTTCTACGAAAAAACGTACCGTTTAGAAGTTATGGACATTCTAAAAATGCTGGCCTGTCATTGGTTGGATATTAAATATGAACCGATTTGGATGAAAATTATAATATAGGTAGATCTTATGATTTTGAACAACTATTATTACTTTACATTTCTACGAAAAAACGTACCGTTTAGAAGTTATAGACATTCTAAAAATGCTGGCCTGTCATTGGTTGGATATTAAATATGAACCGATTTGGATGAAAATTATAATATAGGTAGATCTTATGATTTTGAACAACTATTATTACTTGACATTTCTACGAAAAAACGTACCGTTTAGAAGTTATGGACATTCTAAAAATGCTGGCCTGTCATTGGTTGGATATTAAATATGAACCGATTTGGATGAAACTTATAATATAGGTAGATCTTATGATTTTGAACAACAATTATTACTTTACATTTTTACAAAAAAACGTACCGTTTGGAAGTTATGGACATTCTAAAAATGCTGGCCTGTCATTGGTTGGATATTAAATATGAACCGATTTGGATGAAAATTATAATATAGGTAGATCTTATGATTTTGAACAACAATTATTACTTGACATTTTTACAAAAAAAAGTACCGTTTTGAAGTTATGGACATTCTAAAAATGCTGGCCTGTCATTGGTTGGATATTAAATATGAACCGATTTGGATGAAAATTATAATATAGGTAGATCTTATGATTTTGAACAACAATTATTACTTTACATTTTTACAAAAAAACGTACCGTTTGGAAGTTATGGACATTCTAAAAATGCTGGCCTGTCATTGGCTGGATATTAAATATGAACCGATTTGGTTGAAAATTATAATATAGGTAGATCTTATGATTTTGAACAACAATTATTACTTGACATTTTTACAAAAAAACGTACCGTCTGGAAGTTATGGACATTTTAAAAATGCTGGCCTGTCATTGGCTGGATATTAAATATGAACCGATTTGGATGAAAATTATAATATAGGTAGATCTTATGATTTTGAACAACAATTATTACTTGACATTTTTACAAAAAAACGTACCGTTTGGAAGTTATGGACATTCTAAAAATGCTGGCCTGTCATTGGTTGGATATTAAATATGAACCGATTTGGATGAAAATTATAATATAGGTAGATCTTATGATTTTGAACAACTATTATTACTTGACATTTCTACGAAAAACAGTAAAAGACGTTGGCATTAGACTGGTAAATGGTACAATGAGTCTCGGCTTCAACCTTTCGGGTTTACGCAATAGGAAAACGATATGTTTAAACTCAAAACTCACGACAAACAGTGTCTCTCCTAACTGGACTCAAGCCCGATGCACCTATTAACACAGAACTATATCAACAGTATACGATCTATCTTTCACCAATGATTAAACACAACTGACAGCAAAATCCAATTATAAACTGAATTACCTAAGCGCTTCATATTCCATTAGTAAAATTAATACATTAATAATTGTTGTATTTGTAAACATCAATTATGCTCAATGATGTTATTTTCGGTATAAATGTATACTTACCGTGTGTGCGGTTACCAGTCGTCAACTCACTGGTACTCATGGTTATTATTTATTTATTTATTTATTTAGTACATGTACACTACGGGCAAGCCCAAATGGTACTTAAAGATTAATTCAATTAAATATAACACACATAATTACATTAAGAAATGAATATAATATAATTATAATGTAAACTAACTATAAAATAGTATTTTGTGCACCTAGGGAGGGAAGCGTGCTATTACTCCCGCGGGCGAAGCGGCGGTCCGAGCGAGGGCGCCGGCTTCGCCCAAGGGAGGAATAGCCTTCCCTCCCGTGGGACACACAATATTTTACGTCACGAGGGCCTCGAAATCACCTTTCTTGCAATGTTTTCCTCCCGCCAGTACCGGGAAGAAAACAAGTACGGTCCTCCCGAGCGGGAGGGAAAACTCGCTTCCCTCCCTCCATTAGCAAGAGGAAAACATTGCTTTCCTCCCCCGAGTGACGTAATAGTATTTTGTGCACCTAGGGAGGGAAGCGTGCTATTACTCCCGCGGGCGAAGCGGCGGTCCGAGCGAGGGCGCCGGCTTCGCTCAAGGGTGTAACAGCTATTACTCCCGCGGGCGAAGCGGCGACCCGAGCCGAAGGCGAGTCCGAGCGAGGGCGCCGTCTTCGCCCAAGGGAGTAATTGCTATTACTCCCGCGGGCCAAGCGGCGGCCCGAGCGAGGGCGCCGGCTTCGCCCAAGAGAGGAATAGCCTTCCCTCCCGTGGGACACACAATATTTTACGTCACGAGGGCCTCGAAATCACCTTTCTTGCAATGTTTTCCTCCCGCCAGTACCGGGAGGAAAACAAGTACGGTCCTCCCGAGCGGGAGGGAAAACTCGCTTCCCTCCCTCCATTAGCAAGAGGAAAACACTGCTTTCCTCCCCCGAGTGACGTAAAAATACATAATTCATGCCTACCGTTTATTACAGTTTTATATCTGTGAACTTACAATTCAAAATATCGCAATTGGTAATTTTGTTAAGGGATCTAACTATACAATTAATAACAGAATATTTACCCTGATTTGTATGAAATGGTTGATATCCAAATAATTCAGATGATCGAGTGGTATATGAGGGTACACGTAAGTTGAACATGTATTCTAATATTTCCGATGAATTAATTTGTCCTTGCAACAATTTCAAGGCGAACTTTAAGCCTGCATACTCTCTTCTGATTTATAAAGATTGCATGCCGACAAGGTGCAATCTTTGATCATAGCTATACTGATTCTTGTCGATATTTATCTTAAAAAGAATATAATTTACAAATTTTCTTTCAATATTTTCTAGCCTATTAATATGACAACCATAGTAAGGATTCCACACAATACTACAATATTCTATTATACTTGTAACTAAAGAATTTTATAACATAATAATACTGTTTATGTTAGTAAAGTCCTTTGTCTCTCTTTTAATAAACCCTAACATTTTATATGCCTTTTTAATTATATTATCTATATGTAAATTAAAATTTAATTTAGAATCAAAGATAACTCCAAGATCTCTTATTTGATCTACTGAGTGTAAAGTATGAGAACTAATAAAGTAGTTATGGATAATTTTATTATTACAACGAGAAAATCGCATAACTTTACACTTAGTACGTATGATTATCCACACACCATTTGTGTAATGCATTTAGATCATCCTGCAATAACATGACTTCACTGTGAGAATTAATTTTTTTGTAAATTTTCATATCGTCTGCAAATAACAATATTTGTGATGATTTAATTATCTTCTTAACATCATTTATAAAGAGGGTAAATAGTAATGGTCCTAAATGAGGTCGTTGTTGTTCATGTCTTTTGGATCCAAAGAACCTCAGTAAGTTATAGATACATTATGTCACCTGTTATTGTTGTAAGTTGCATCTGTTAATATATTCGGAATGAAAATCCTTTCACTGTTGACATAAATGCGTTGTATCTATAAACAATTCAATATGAACTAATGTGCACAATAGAATAATTAGAAACTAACCTTGCATGTCCGTAAAGATATAAAATAGAGCTGGATCCCAGTACAAGTATCCCCTTCATAAATACAACAAATGAAAATATAAATTGTGTAAACTGCTACAAATCGTATTGTGTAAATTAGTTTAAATATTCTTCTAATATGTCAAACAACCAAAAACTTGTTTCGAATGATTTTGCCCACAATAACATTCACAAACCAACACTCAATGTCATATTGTTACAACTAGAAAGTTACATCAATTTCAATCATCAGTATATTGATATTTCCTTTTTGCAAATTTCAACATAACCTCATCAGTTTTGACGTTTATAATAATAACATATTAGCCGAATAGCCGAAAGAATGGACCATGTCACTCTGCCTAATTTGAGTAAACTTAATTAAACACTTTTCGCTAAAAAGAACTATACCATTTATTAGAGAAAATTATGCCAATTATTAGTCTGTAATTAATTTTTACTTATCTATAATTATGCAATTGTGAAAATTATTAGAGTTTTTCATTTAGTGTAAAAAATCACGTCCTTTTCAGTGTTGCCAAATACTATTTTCTGTTACCAACTTAGTAAAAATAAAGTACCTATGTAGTCACGTGATATTTACCGCCAAAATTAAAAATATCTGCTAGATTTTATTTCATAGGATTTGCAATTATCGTTTTCAGGCCGAAAATATCTGTGAAATATATTGGTTCTGATAGAAAATAGTCCAAACTTTCCGAATCCGAAGCGATCGCGCGTGTGTATTGCTTCAGTCAGCCATAAATTGCGTTCAAAGTTCACATCGTCGACACTCGCTTAAAAATTTAAACTTCAATTCGATTAAAATCATATTTAGAGGCAACAACAATTACTTTAAACATTAGAATTCGTCTAATTAGGTCAAAATACATCGATATAGATCATTTTCCAAGTTTGTAACTCTTTAGTTAGCGAAATCGGAAAAATGCAAATAGCCAGTTTTTACCAAATCAGATAATAGTTTTATTTCTTGCGTATTCTTTAAAATTATTTTATGAAAATTGGTATAGATAGGTTTTTTGATACGAGGAATCCAATAGTGAAGAAATTAAGTTTCTATTTCATTTAGTTTCTGAGCTACAACAATATTGTTGAGTTATTGTTATAAATTATTTAAAATAATTTCATGAAATTATTTCCAGATATGTATTGAAACACAAGAAATCCTTTAGTGAAGAAATCATGTCTCTATTTTATTTAGTATAAAATTAGTGTAATGTCGCAACAATATTGGATGCGCTTAAATATAGTAATGGATCAAATTATAATTTCAAATCGATCAAAATCATATTTAGAGGCAACAGGAATTCCTTTATACCACAGAATTCTAATCAAATAAATCAATGTAGATCATTTCCAAAGTCTATAACTCATATTTAAAGGCAACAAGAATTACTTTAAACAACAGAATTCGTCTATATAATTCAATATAGATCATTTCCAAAGTCTCTAACTCTTTAACAAATTGTTTCAAATATTTTTAATGAAATTTGGTATAGCAAATTTCGCCATGTTACTACATAAGTAACAGAGTATTCTACGTATGGAACTCTTTGACGGAATCAGTAATAACCGCACAGTCCATTCACTCCTTCCAAAACCAAGTTGAAAACATTTTATTTCACACTAACCTGTCACTGTTCACGCGTTCGGGTTGCGCATGACAACTGACAACCAGTGTTGCCAACCTAAAGTTGTGCTTCCGTTCTAAAGTTGTGAACAACATCAACACATTCTAACCTGTTCAAACCTGCTCCAAACTAAATAAACGTTTTGCATGCATGCTTCCCTCCAATTCGTGGTACACATACACAATGGCTGACCAAAGCTGGTAAGGTTTTTTATTTTGAAAGTGTTTTAGTTTATTCACATTTTATGATAATTTCAGTTTTAAACGCACTGAATATACTCATCATGAGAAACAGAAAATAGTAGAATTCATTGTAAAATATAAATCTTACAATGTACTTCGTGGAAATAAATTCTGGCAAGAAATGCAGAAGGCTAAAGTATTAAGTAAATGTTATGTATTGGGGAACACAATAACAATTGTTTATTTTTAGGTCGTTGAGCGAACCTGGCAATCTGCTAAAGAACACTTCCGCAGGAAGATTATATACAGTCTCAATACTTTAAACATCTCACCTAAGGAACGGCATCTTATTCAAGAAGGGTATTTTTTTCATATTTTTTCATTTGAAATATTGGATGTGTTTTTAACTATTCGAACATACAAAATTAATAAATCCCGGGTATGTCAATCTGCCTGTACAACCAAAGTCTTCGTTTAGCTAAAAATAATAAAATACCTACCAAACCCGCGAGATGTTTACTGCTTTCATTGGTCAAACGATGTCCTTGGCTGTACAAGCAGAGACTGATGTGCCTCTTATGTACTTATACATTTAAATTTTAAAACAAACCAACTTGTTCAAAAAAATGGTGTTTAAGATTAATTTTTATTCTCAAGTAAAAATATGCATCCATTCTTTCCGGAATTTTTTTTGAGTGCTTTCCAACAATGTCCTAATTAGCTCGAGTGGTACACGAGAGCTAATTACGTTCTTGGAATGCACGATAAAAAATTTCCTGGACATGAATGCAGTAAGAAAATCGCAATGACACGGCCGCTCTATTTTTGAATTCTTTTTACAATTGAAACTTGAAACATTTACTAAATTTGTATTTAACATTAATAAATATGTATTATCCAACACCTCTTAATAAAAGCATCAGAACTATGGTGATTTTAAACAAGCAAAGTAAAAAATTACGCACAAGTGGCTTTGATCAAAATTATACCCACTTGTGGGTAAATTGTTACTTTGCTTGTTGGAAGTCACCATAGAAACGATGTTTTAGGTTGAAACTTAATATTTTTAAAATATTTAAGCAGTTATTAAGAGGTGTTGGATAAAACGTTATACTTCACACGTGGGCAAAACGGAATGACCCACTCGAGAAAATTATCTCACTCAGCCTTCGGCCTCGTGAGTTAAGATTTCCCTCGTGTGTAATTCCTTACTTTGCCCACTTGTAAAGTAAATAACTATTATTTACCTTATTATTTGCTTATTTACACTCAAAATGACAGATGACGAAAAATTTCCGCTTATTAATTTCAGTTAAGTTACTCAAGCTATTAGTAAAAAGTTTCCGAGAAAATTTGTATATAACCATGTAATCCATTCATCCATTGGCTGTTATTTGTGTCATGCGATTTTCAAGCAAATTTATGCTTTTTGATTGCTTTCAAACAATCATATAAAAATATATAAAAGTTTAATATCTGGTTTTACATTTGTAGGTGGAATAATTCAAGTAAAGTGAAGCCTGATAAGAGTGCTAAACAAATTAAGCGTCCACGATATACTGAGGAAGAGGAGTACAATGAGGATGTGTTTAGTGACGAAGATTCATGTGATCTGAACGATTCAACTACACTAGAATCAGTAAATGTTAAACGAAAACAAAGTAACAATGTTCTTAGTACGTTACAAAAACCAGCGACAAATTATTTAAGTGATGAGGTAGCTGGACCTTCTCATCGGCAATACAATCAAATTTCGGAAGAGAATTCAGATCAATCTTCTCCCTCGTATTCTCCTGATTTATTAGCTATCAGTAAGTAGTATTGATTCATTATTCACAGTTGTATTTCATAATTTTTTTGTTAGAGGAAACTAATAAAACTATAATGAACATACCTACACCAAGTATTGATGGTGACAAAACACCAGAAAATCTTGATATAGATCCTGGTAAGTTATTAATTTAATAATTTTTTATTTATGTTTAATTTTTTTAAAAATTCAGATGCCGAAATACCTGATAACTTAAAGATAGATGTACCACTAAATAGTTCGGCAATCCAAGTCAATTCTGGTAAATATTTTTTTTATACTTTATTTTTGAAGTAAAATAATAACACTTTATTTATAGAAATTGAAATACATAAAAAGACAACTAGTGACCAACAAACCCAAACAGATTTTGAAATGAACGTTTGTGATCATTCAGTAAATGAAAGCGATACAAGATGCAATAATTGTATATATTGCAATATTGAATTAAATGGCGAACGCCACCTATTTGTTTCAACAATGGAGCCAGAGCCAAATAAAGATGAAATTAGTACAATATTAAGCAAGAGATTGAAAATTCAGCTGAAAAATATACATTTTGTAGATTTTTCTTCATATGTTTTATTGCGCGATATACAAAACTTCAGAAATGCAGTATACAGACAATTTGGAGCCGCTATTAGTGATGGAATAGCAGAAGCTAGTTTTGTAAATATAGATATAGAACGAGTTATATCTGATTTAGAAATTTGCACACAACTGTTTTCATTAGATGATGACGATAGTTGTTCTGAAAGTAGCAACAGTGAAGAAATAAACAGTCCTGCCGATAACTCTACATCGCAAAGACCAGTCACCCTAAATATGAAAAAAGAACCACAAGATGTTAACGTAAAAGAAGAAAATCATTCTTACCGTTCCTGTCCAAATGTATCCGCGACTTTAAGGGAACATAATAATTCTACAGATAACTCTACAGCGCAAAGACCAGTCACCCTAAATATTAAAAAAGAACCACAAGATGTTAACGTAAAAGAAGAAAATCATTCTTACCGTTCCTGTCCAAATGTATCCGCGACTTTAAGGGAACATAATAATTCTACAGATAACTCTACAGCGCAAAGACCAGTCACCCTAAATATTAAAAAAGAACCACAAGATGTTAACGTAAAAGAAGAAAATCATTCTTACCGTTCCTCGCCAAATATATCAGAAATACCAGTCAAAGTAGATGTACAAGATAACCAAAATGATAATGAACTCATACAACCGGATAACACAGAATTTTTTTCACAATCATCACCGGAGACTACCGATGTACAAAATACAATTAGTAGAATAGTAGAAAAAACATTTTACTCTGCGAATTACTAAAATTTAACATTAGTACATGAAAAAGAATATTGTTAATGATAACAGAGAAAATAATTTGATTATGTAAAGAGAAGAGTTATGTTTTTGTTTTGTTTTTGTTAATTGTATTAATTACATTTAAAATTATAAAAATAAGTTTTACAATTTATTTATTTTGTGTTATTTTAAAATGATTTTTCCCTGTGTATAAGAAAGCCCGCAATCATTTCTTTAAATAATTCTGCAATATTCGGAGCTTTAAAAGTCAAGTTCACACCGTCTAAAGCCCTGTTCGCACGGCGATCTTTGGAGATTCTACGGAGAGTCAAACTCCCGGCAAAAAAGAAGTTTTTTTCTTTCTAGTGAGAATTATTTGTTAAATTATCAATGAGTATTGGAAAAGGAGAATTTATAATTGATTGATTGCTTCAAAACCACGTAATTATCACTAGAAAGAACAAACTTCTTCTTTGCCGGGAGTTTGACTCTCCGTAGAATCTCCAAAGATCGCCGTGCGAACAGGGCTTAAGAAAGCCCGTATATACTCGGGAATTGGTTCGGAAACTGTTCCAAGCGCAATCATTTCTTTAAATAATTCCGCAATATTCGGAGTTTTAAAAGTCAAGTTCACACCGTCTAATGTTAAACTTTGTAACTGTGGCGGTTTCTCACCAAAATTGGCTGTTGTTTCAGTTAACGTAAAAGTCGGAGTACGTTGCGGTTCAGAAGACAAAAGCGAAGTCATATTTGTACCTGCTCTTAAAGTTAGTAAAGCAGCGATGTTAAATTGCAAAATTTCCATTTTGAGTAGCCCAAAGCTCCAATTATTGCATTCATTAGTTTCATCTCAATAGTTCACACAAAAGATCTTAAATATAAAATTTAAGTTATGCAACAGGCCAATAGACCGACTTTTTTAAATTGTGTTTTGGGTTCAGTAGAATCTAAAACGTGAAGATTCATCAAAGTCTCGAACTGTGAAAAAATTACGATTAAAGAAGTAAAAACGAAATATTAAAACTGGAATTTATTATTTACTAAATATACAGAACTACAGTGAGACTAACTAAACTATAAAATTAGTTTTTATAAACAAAGCTACAAGATAACATTTGTGACTAGTGCAAAATCTATTTCTAAATTTCTTATAAATAAATATATTTCTTTTATATTTTTTATGTTGTAAAATATATTCTTTTTGGTAACATATACAAGTTTATTTAAAATTAAAATATAAAAACTATTTCTATTCTATAATACATTATGGACGGATTATATAAATTTGTTTTACATTATTTAGTAGAAAATTGTGTCATTTTATCAAAATAAACAACAAAATTTCTTGTATAAGCAAAATTTGTACTTACAAATTAAAATATCAAATAGACATCACAATAATATTTTGGTAACTAAACATTTTCAACATTGATGATTTGACATAAACTAACAATAAGCGACTAAGACCGTGGCAACGACGGTGAACGTGAGCTGTACAGCCAGCACTTTGGGTCGGGGCGCGGCGTTCTTGGGTTTGGCCAGACCCAGCTGGTTGGGCTCGTCGACAGCGTTGCCCACGTGACTTCCGGCCGCCGGGTACCACGTTTCCGTCGTAGTTTGCTGCGGCCGCGTGTTGCTGAAAAACGATGACGATGACGATGGCTGCGATGATATTTGGTTTGTGGCAGCAGCGCTGAAATTCAAACTATGTGAGAGGGTGATTGTGTGTGCGGTTGTTATTCGTGGAGAGTACACCGCTCCACTGAGGTGATTTCTTATTAATTTTATTAATCTTCATAAACTCAAATACGAATATTCAACAAATTTAAATAATTTATATACCGGACGTTTCTTGAAACAGGCGCACTCTAAAAAAATTGTATTTTTTAGTCAATTACATTTATATTATAGGTTTATAAACTAAATTCATAGGCGCATTCAAATACATAAATAATGAATTTTTATTACTTTCTGTTTAGCCGGAAGTGACACCAACTTCCTTATTTTAAATGGAACAGCCCGTATATTTTTTAAGATTTTAATTCTACATAAAATTCTAAATACAACCTTGTATAATAAGCTACTTTTTCGTTGTAGATTTCTAAGTAAAATTAATGGTGGGATTCTGTGCAAATCTATAAGTTTTACAAATTTGTATATCTTTAAATATTGAACAAAATCACATCAATGTTTGTTGACAAATATAAAAATGTTCATATGCTTATAAATTTCATTGCGATTTTGTTTAATATTTACAGTTTTATAGATCTGTAGCAACTACAGATTTTCACAGAATCCTACTATTAAATATTACAGAAACATATCGATTCATTCCAAGTTAGCTATGAAATAAATGACAAGATACAGATTTTATGACAGTAAAAATGTCAGTTTATTAACAAAAATAACTAATTTAATAAGGAATTGCAATTCAATTATATTATTTATAGTAAATTTTCAAAATGACCTGCATTTTCTTGAATACATAATAAAACTATTCGTATAATTTCTTTTTTTATCATTTATTTCATAGCTAACTAGAAATGATTTGATTTGTTTCTGTAATATTTAGTTATTATTTTACTTAAAAATCTACAGCGAAAAAGTAGCTTATTATACATGGTTATATTCAGAATTTTATGTAGAATCAAAATTTTAAAAAATATACGGAGTGTTCCATTTAAAATAAGGAAGTTGATCTCACTTCCTTATTATACATGGTTGTATTCAGAATTTTATGTAGAATCAAAATGTTTAAAAATATACGGATTGTTTCATTTAATACGCCTTTGAATGTAGTTTATAAACCTATAACATAAATGTAATTGCCTTAAAAATACAATTTTTTTGGGGGGTGCGCCTGTTTCAGAAAACGCCCGGATAAATGTAAGTAAATGTTCACAGTGTTCTTGTCTTGATACTAACTTGTTAGTGGAGTGGCTGTTTCCTGGAGTGAGATCTGGCACCGTGTTGGTGTTAGTGTTGGCCCAGGGCTGAGTGGTGGCTGGAGAGGGTGACGATGTGTCCCATGAAGAGCTGCGGCCGTAGCTGCTCGGCCGACTGCGGCTTCCTATACACAACAATCAATATACAGAAACAGGCCCCACACATTATAGGTTTATAATAGTCCCCGAGCTGGCGTCAAATTTCACCGACCATTTCAGCAAAGCTGATTTTTGTAATATAATTACTTTTATAATAACTAATTAAGAATTGCAGTGTTAGCTGGTCAGAAAGCGGGGCTCAAGATTTTAAGAGGCTGTGAAACCAGCAAAGCTAAAATTTTGTATAATGATAATTTACCAATTATATTTAACAAAAAAATATGTTAGCTGGACAGGGCAGGTGGATAACCTTGTTAGCTGTGCAGGTGAACAGTGACAGTGTCAAATAGTGACACATCGTTTATATCTTCTTCTACTGTTTAAGGGTCTCGTCTCCGTAACAAAATATTGCGTGTTTAGAGGTGTAGCAGTGCAGTGCTTTACTCATTGCATATTAAAAATTTGAAGAAAAAACAGGTACTAGATTTTTGTGAAAGAATTAATCTAACCCAGTTAGAATTCTGAAAAAATCTTTGAAATCCATATACAAAATTAATGAAAAAGTGTGTTTTAAACAATTTTTTACATGCTTTTTCTTATTATTAAGAGATTTATTATAAAATGTAACTCGGCATAATCCTAGTTGCATTCTTCGTCTGTAAATAAATGTATGAAATTTAGCTTTATCTATAAAACTTCGTGAGCATTGTAGAAATAGCTAGACTGCTTTTCCGTATTTTTAGCGAGCGTTTCTATGCATTAACATAGGACAAACGCGGTGTTGAGCTACGTGGAGTCGATACCCTTAAGGTGGAGTGTCAATCACGCGGCTGAAGCGATTGTAGACGCGCGACTTTTGAATGCGGCTGCAGCGACATGTTCGAGTGTCAATCAAGCGATCGTAGCCGTTTTAGTTGTTGATTGATTTCAAAGATGAAGAGTAAGAGCTTTTACTTGATGCTAAATTCTATTACAAATAGCCCCCATGATATCTTCTGCACCAGAGAAGAGGAAGGTTTTCAAAATATATTAATTCAGAGACATCTTTTAAAAGATGACAACAAGTTTTTTCGTCTCACAATTAATCAGTTTAACTTTGTGTTGTCCTTGATTGAAAAAGACTTGAAGAAACAATTTGTCAGACACCCTATAAGTCTAATAATATGTCTAATAACACGTTGAATTCGCTGCGACAGCGCGGCTGGACTGCTATTTTAGCAGCCGCGTCGCAAGTGTCGCTGCAACCGCTTCTGTGATTGACACTCCACCTTTACATAAAATGAAAACGATGTGTCACTATTTTAACACTGTCACTGTTCACCTGGACAGCTAACAAGATATCCACCTGCCCTGTCCAGCTAACATTAAATTATCTTTATACAAAATGTTAGCTTTGCTGGTTTCACTTGAAAATCTGTTATTTTTGGAAAGTTTCGCAGCCCCTTAAATCTGCAGGCCACACGGTCGTGCCAGCTAACACATGTTCAAGTGGTTAAACCAACAAAATATACCACCTACATATAAGAAAAGTTTTGCTGCAATCACCCATGAAAATTTGACGCCATAAAGCTGTATTCACATAAGCATTTAGTTTTAAGGTTTAGATTTACGTTTACGTTTAAGAAAGTTTGAGTACATCTAACTAAATATGAGAATTCACAGTGCTTGAAAGTGAGAAGTGTGAATACTCGTATTTAGATATATGAATTTAAACTTTCTTAAACGTAAACATAAATGTAAACTAAATGCTTATGTGAATGAGGCTTAATAGTTTATAAACTTATAATATTGTAAAGACAGTGGATGATGAGTGACGTACCCAGGCCATCAGTGCTGCCACTATTAGCGCCGGTGGCCACCCACTGATTGGTAACTCTGTCGGCCGTGACGTCACCAGTACTGCTGCCGCCTGCGGCCAGCTCGAGCACCGTGACGTCAGTGCTTAACACGTCTTCCTCTTGCACGCGGTGCTCCTTGTCACCGTACGGAGCTGAGTTCGATGCCGTGTTGGACGAGGATTGTAAGTACGACGGGTCGCGACCTCGCGAGGTCAACCACGGAGACGTTGACATCGCTAGCTGGTCATCCGATGATTTGGGAATCGGAGACAAACAGTCTGATGAGTTTGGACTAAATGAGAAAGAATTGTTATCAATCATTACTTACATGGCGAATTTAATGCTTTTGTACTTGTTAAGAGCATATACACGTAAAAAGCACTTTACACGCATACACCTCATCGACACATGGTTGCACATTTTAACAAAAACAAATTTTTATATGGTAGATAAGGGATAAAACTTCGTTTTATTAGTACAAATTTTTTTTTCAGCACGTTCAACGGTCGAAATTACTTACTTTCAACCGCTTGCAGGCGTTTAAAACGAACACCTACAGATTTTTCTTTATATTTCGCAGTATCTGTATCTTATCTTGGTTTACATATTAAATTTGATATGTAAGTAATTATTTATTAGATTAGTAGAATAAACAGACCACATCAGATTATACTAATTATACTCACATATAATTGTAGCACTGGTCCTGCAAAAAGCTCAAAGCTTTGTCGATAATTTGCTCTGCGAATCTAACTGCGTTTCCGTTGGGCACCCCTCGGTCGCATAACCGTTGTGCCTCTCTCATCACGCACCTTCTGAATCTGTCATGAGAGCTGCAAACGTAAAGAATCAGCAAAGAAGCATGGAAGAGTTCTTTAGAGGCTTACCAACAAAGACTGGCTCTAGATATGGCTTCGCCCTGAGACACTTGGTCTACTAGTTGTGAATATTGGTCGCCGCAGTGGTCATGTTGTGTCACTGTTGACTTTATACAACTTGCGTGTTGTAAATATTCTGTAACATTCAAAACAACATCATTATGTTGTTCATTTTATCATAAAGATATTAAATATGCTACTATTCAACTCAAATACGGATTATTCAACAAATTTAAATAATGTTACACTCTGTACTTGGCTTCAAATTAAATAAGTCTTATTGCATTTGGTTATAGTCTGATAATAATTATATCGTTAAAATAATAGTATATTATTTAACGAGCATATAATGTAGGTTATATTACACGAAGATGAAAATTAGGACACGAGCCATAGACGAGTGTTCTAATCATCAGAGTGTAATATAAACATTATATGCGAGTCAAATACTATACTCTATCTACACTACAACTTAATGTAAATGAAATCTTACGTACATCTGTCATCGATTAACAAGCAACAATCATTACGCTTAGTACAATTCTGACAAAATGCTTGCTAGAATAATTCATTTATTTACAAAATTAATGTACATTTACTACAATTTGTGAAATTCATAACGCACAAATGAGCAACAAATCTAGTGACACCGCTATTGCTGCTTCTCGTATCTCTGGAGATGAACATATTATTTCACTACTTTCAATACCTATACATAATTTACCTTCTTTACGACAATACGATACTATTTGTTGCAGTTAAATGGTTTCTTGTATCAATCACACACATAACCTTACTCTTACTTATATCTGTCATCCACCAACAACCTTCAGACAATGCTTGCAACTCTAAGAAAATACTTGCTTGCTATTGGTTGAATCAAACTTGGAATATGAAATTTCATATTAACATGTTAAACCGTGTGTGCGGTTACCAGCCGACAAATTACTCATGGTTGTTAGTAAAAAGTGCTCTGTTTTGTATTAATTAACTGATTTTAATAGAAATTTCTGAAATATGTTTTGCAACCCGCAATGCATATCTGTTTTGTTGGTTGCGAACTTGTAAGGAAAATAACATTGAAACCCTTGATAACTCGAAAATGTTAAGAAATACAGACTTGAATTTTTTACCAATGAATTCCTCGCGCCAATTTACATGGGTATACAAATTTTTAGCCAAAAATTCTTATGAATACATTTTTTATGACGAATTTAAAAAATCTGATATTTTCAGGTTTCAAAAATCTTTCATAAAAAATGTACCAGTCGGAATTTTTCGCTGAAAATTTGTATACCCATGTAGTTCGATGCGAAGACTTCAACGCTGACAAAATTAAGACTGTATCTCTTAACGATTTCGAGTTATCGAGAGTTGTCAACCCAAAGTTTTTCAAAATTCCCAAAATTTCATTATAAATTAAATTTTATGGTATGACAATTTTAATACATTTTTCGAAATTTTTATAATCATGTACAATTTTTGTATTAAAATTTAAAAAAAGCACAACTGTTAATCGATCCTTTAAGTTTATAATATTGTACTGGCCACAAAACACTCGCTACGTTTTTTGTGTTATATTTTGGCATTGAAGGTAGTAAAATAATTGCATAAAATACAAAATTTCTTACCTTGCTGGTAATGCTGCTGCGTACACATCATATGTACACTTTCAATCGGGTTTTCTACTGCTTTGTTGAACTGTCTCCGTTGCTCTCTTGTGAAACATCTAACACAAATTATTTTGATACTTATTGACCATTTATAATGAATTTAGACACTTACCTGTCGGTGTAACCTTTGAGACAATCCACAAAACTGTTCCAAGTCAAACAGACTAATTCTATATCATGCATATTATCAGGAAATATTAACTGCGCATCTTTTAGCAGGGGATCCGCCAAAGAAACGCAGCGTGTGTATGACGCTCGAGAACAGTCTTGCTGTTGGCTCACTGCGCTCGAAATTAACATGCCTGCATAGAAATCACAACAGATAAAACACAATTTTATTTCTGATATTGAAAAACATAAATGTTTTGAAGCTCAATGAATTAAAATATTTTTTATGAAAGAATTCTTTTTGGACACATTTAATTTGCAACATAAATAAATTTTTGTTGTACTTACATAAACATATTGTTATGATCGTGTACAAATGTCGATGTATTCTCATCTGAAACAAAGCAAAAAAATATTATCGTTCTTGAGTGTATATTTGCGCAGTTAAACCGGAATGTGTGCCTGACTGTATAATTAAAAACAATATATGACTCAAGTAAATTTTTTCAAGATGCAAATCTTTTAAATGAAACACAATAAGCTTGCGCCCTTAATACGTTTATAAGTAAGGGTTCGAATCCCTTGAAATCTTTGCAAATTATATAGATTTTCCTTTTGCATGCTTATTTCTTAAGTAGCACACCAGTGCCGTCGGAATTGCGAAGGGACAAACACATTAAAGTAATATTAGAGAAACATTTTTAGAAATTTTGTTGTTTTACTATTTAGGTTATGTATCCGATCCAGAAAATAAAATTCTAGAATTTTTGTACACATACTGAAATAAAAATCTTAGATACTATATTTTACAAAACTAAAAAAATATCACGACATAATTTTAGTATTTCAATAAATATTTTACCTACTTGAACTTATTCGTTTTATCTACGATTATAAAGTTTTTTTTTACACTTCCTGGACTAAAACTCTTCTTTAGTCTTTATTTTTAGGGACTAAGGTTCTAAATTTGATCCCAAGGGATTATTTTTCATATTTAATCCCGTTGTCAAGGAATTGAATTAATTAATCCTGTTGTCAAGGAAATACGTGCTATTTGTTACAGAGTATCTATGGTAACAATTTAAATATTTGTCAAATACTGTCAAAATTACAAAATGTGTATTCTGTTAAACTATTTTGCATTCGTTTGAGGACGAAGTGCAAAAAATAGCGTATATACCACAGGACAAAAGTACCTTTAATCCCTCAATATATAATATACTATTTTTCAATGCAGGAAAATTAAAATTTCTTTCATACAGTTTTTATAATCTTATATCCTTAATTATAAAAAAATCAAAAAGTACTGAATAATATCATCAACTTGTATAAATGTGTTATGATTATTAGTTGAACTCTATAAGTACAAAAATGTGAGTACAAAACGTCGAAATGTGCTTCCGTTTCCGTATATACTATACATTCAATGACCAGCGACCAGAAAAAATCTATCAAATTATACGTTATAAGTTCAAAACAGGGTCACTAACTCTTATTTTGTTTATATATTTATTTGAAACTTTGTACCTCAAGTTTTTGTATTTTTTATAAGCGCAGCAAATTCTAGCAAACATTTTTGTTTATAAACTACGACTACTATCAACCAAAAATGAGTTGAGGGCTGGTAACCGCACACAAAGTGTAATCTAAACATTGACTTACAATATACTGTGCGCAATTTCAACATAGAATTGCCCTATTCATTTGTAATAGTCAATATACGTTCAGGACTTATCAATAGAAAATTATCCTTCTACTATAAGTCATTGACCTCTGCAAGTTGTCACAAGCTTACAATAAGAACGTGTGAGTGAGACAGATATAGGAGCTTTATGACAATCAGAGCTTTCATGTGTATTAGTCATTTCATTGGTACTTAATGATAGAAAAATTACCTTCAAATCTACAGATTACACCATTTGATAAAAGAAAATATCATGCAGTATTGTAGTATTGCTCAATTTGGGTGTGACACCTTCACAGGAAGAATGTACACGTTAAAGCATTTTACACTCATACACCTCATCGACACATGGTTGCACATTTTAACAAAAACAAATTTTTATATGGTAGATAAGGGATAAAACTTCGTTCTATTAGTGCAATTTTTTTTCCAGCACGTTCAACGGTCGAAATTACTTACTTTCAACCGCTTGCAGGCGTTTAGAAGCACCTACAGATTTTCCTTTATATTTCGCAGAACATGATATTTTAAACTTGAATCATGTAGTTTAAAGTTTAATCTACTTTGGGGTAGTGTTATTTTTTGGAAAAAACTTTCTGATTTCGAGAAAATTAGAGGTAAAAAAATGTGAATTTTTGTAGTTTATTTTATAAACTAAAACTTCGGTACAAAACAGAAAAAATGGCACTAATAGAACGAAGTTTTATCCCTTATCTACCATATAAAAATTAGTTTTTGTGTGCAATGTGCAACCATGTGTCGATGAGGTGTATGCGTGTAAAGTGCTTTTTACGTGTACATTCTTCCTGTACAGAATGAGAAAATAAAAGTCTAGAATTGTATTACTTACAATTAAAACTGGTGGCGTTCTTTAAGTTGAAACTAATTATGAAACCACACAATTCTGTTTTAAACACAATATTTTTAGTGAATATAATAATATGATGATGTTAACACCTGGGCTGACCAAATTGGACTAAGTATAATAAATAAAGGTTCTACTATTTATCATAAAATGTATAATAACCACGACCTATCATATAATACATGAGATTTTCCATCACGCAAATTTTTATGACCGGACCTTAACCCTGAATAACTTAATAACGTATTTGTGTTTACCGTTTATAGCTTTTAAGAATTTAATTGATTCGTCCGTTGAACCTTTGGTTCTTTTACCCCTGTTCGCACATGATTCTTTGATGATTCTTTCATGTTTCTAAACTTACAATTCGTGCCGGTGCACATTTAAGTTTTACGAAAACTGTCCTTAAAATAGTATATTATATATTGAGGGACTAAAGTGCATGATTTAATCCTGAGGGTGAAGTTTATTTCACGAGCCGAAGGTGAGGGAAATAATCACCTGAAGGATTAAATCATGCACTTTAGTCCTGTGGTATATACGCTATTTTTTGCACTTCATCCTCAAACGAATACAAAATAGTTTAAAAGAATACACATTTTGTAATTTTGACAGTAAATTTTATGACAAATATTTATATTGTTACCATAGATACTCTGTAACAAATAGCACGTATTTACTTGACAACGGGATTAATTAATTCAATTCCTTGACAACGGGATTAAATATGAAAAATAATCCCTTGGGATCAAATTTAGAACCTTAGTCTCTAAAAATAAAGACTAAAGAAAAGTTTTATTCCCGGAAGTGCAAAAAAATTATTTATTATTATATTATTAAAAATATAGGTATTCATCTTCTATAGGTACGTACATTTTTTATTTACTTGAAGGTAGTTGAGTAATAAAATTAAATTGTGTGAAATGTCTAAATAATTTGTTGAATTTTGCAATGTTTGTTGTCATTAAAGGACACATGTAAAATTAATTACATTACAGGGGAACCAAGTGTGAAATAATTAAATTATACTCGTTAATAACTACTATACTAATTAATCAACACTTAGTAGTCAGCTAGTTAGTAGAAGACATAAATTAATTAAAACATTAAAAAAGAATCATACTTTTAAACACAATTAAACGATTAAATTAAATTATGTAAAATTAAAAGCTAGTAATAAATAACGAACAAGAATATTTTTTTTACTAAACTTACAAGAATCAGAATTAATATATTCTTGTGATTTGAATATGAACTTAACCCGAAGTTCAACCAAATACAGTATAGCCACCTAACAAAGTGAAAAACCCTATAAAAGTTCGCGATTTGCGTGTGATACCTGATAAGAACATACATTATCCTTGAAGAGGCCTTGAAAATGAAAAATGTTGCCATAGACAAAATTAATTGTTCTTATCAGTAAAATGACCTTTCATTCAGTGTATCACATGGAAAACCCTAAACTGCCCACAAAATATAATTTTAATTGAAATATATTTAATAATATTATTATATGAATTAATTGTGTTTTAATTTCATTCAAGTAGCAAGTCACTTGCTAACTACTAAACTACTACAAATGGCATGTTAATACAAGGCTGGAACTACAGTTAATGTTAGAATAATCATGCTAAACGAATGGCTAAAATTATTTAATAAATGTTTGAATAGGTACAATAAAATGAATTTATTTCAACCTCGTATCGGTACAGCCACATGTTAGACCGTGTGTGCGGTTACCAGCCGTCAAGTTACTCATGGTTGTTAGTGAAAAGTGCTCTGTTTTTTATTATTTAACTGAATTTAATAGAAATTTCTGAAATATGTTTCGCAACCCGCAATGCATATCTGTTTTGTTGGTTGCGGACTTGTAAGGAAAATAACTTTGAAATCCTCGATAACTCGAAAATGTTAAGAGATACAGACTTGAATTAGTTACCAATGGATTCCTCGCACCAATTTACATGGGTATACAAATTTTTAGCGTAGAATTCTTATAAATGAACGAATTTTTAAAATGTAATATTTTCAGATTTCAAAAATCTTTCATTAAAATTGTATTTTTCGCTGAAAATTTGTATACCCATGTAATTCGACGCAAGGAATTTAATTCTAACAAAATTATGACTGTATTTATTAACGTTTTCGAGTTATCGAGAGTAGTAAATATTCGGAAACTCAAAAATCTTACAATTTTTCAAAATTCCCAAAACTTTGAAATATTTTTAAAACGAACTTGAATTAGTAAAATTATTTATATTAAAGTGTTTGTTTAGGTTGGAAGAAGCATGGAAGAAGCATGAAAGAATCGTCAAAGAATCCATGTATGAGCAGAGTTTAAAATAATTTTGAATATAGCGTGTTTGTATTTATTTCAAGCCTTGTTCGCATTCACCTTGTAGGCTACACTTCTTCAACAGAGACTTAATATTGCGTGTAAGTGATACAGATCTTATTTATCGACAGGGGCGGTGTTGCCACGTCTACACAAGGTTGAGGGTTGTTTATACCCTTGAACTGATTTAGAAATAATTTTGGCAACTATAGCTCTAATCAGTCAGCTTTTAATTAAATATCGAGACCAAGGAAAAGATGTAAAGTTATGATTCTGTAGAGCACCTATTTAGGTACTCTAACATTCTGTACATCAAATAAAACTGTTATATTAATATTAATAAAGGTTAAACAGTACAATAAATTATAAATTAAGAGTACAGACCAACTTAAGAAATAAATAAGTCAGAAAACTTCTGAAAATAATTTAGTCTTTTTAATATTAAATGAATACCTGTTCAAATGATATGTTAAACTTATAAAGTACACTAAAACTAACTGTTTTCTGCATTAATATAACATCTTTCTACGTATTTATTCATTCTTGTTAATGTTCTTGACTTTATAACGTTTTTGAGATAGCAATTTTTGGGTTTCCGATAACTTGCCAGCATTGAATTTCTCGCGTCGAATTACATGGGTATACAAATTTTTTATGAAAGATTTTTGAAATCTGAAAATATCAGATTTTAAAAATGTATTTATTTCGCTAAAAATTTGTATACCCATGTAATTTATAGAATAATTAAATAGAATTAGAACAATTATTATTTATTATAAGTCATTTTAAAATAATATCAATCCAATGACAAGAAAAATGGTCACTTTAGGTATTCTGAAATTTCTGAAAAATTATTTTTTGTCGTCTTGTCTTGTATATAACTTATAAGTAATAATGTAAAATTTAGTGGCAACTCTATGGTAGTGTGCAGGGCAGGCTTAGGGGGGGTGTGCCGGACCGGAACCTGATAAATCTACGTCATATCCGGTTTACAGTTGATTGTAAGTTTGCGTGTTACACTGGACGGCGCTCGGACTATACTGTTATATTCGACAATAAATTTCAACCTACTGCATTGTTACTTTGTATAAACAAAAATAAAATTTAATAAATGAAATTAAATTTGTAAAATAATAAATATTTAATTATTTGTTATACGAACATAACAGCTATTAAAATAAAAATATAAATAAAATTTTGTTATTCAAGCAGTTCTTTTTAAAACTACTTTTTAAATTAATTCACATTTATATACATTTTTTTTATGTTCAGATAATTTCACAAAGAGACAAATAACAATTTTTCTCAATCTTTCTAATTGACAGATACTTATGTTTATACTTGTATAAAATACAAGACATTTGTGTTTATGGCTTAAGGGTATCGTCTCCACGTAGCTCAACACCGCGTTTGTCCTATGTGAATGCATAGAAACGCTCGCTAAAAATACGGAAAAGCGGTCTAGTAATTTCTACAATGCTCGCGAAGTTTTATAGATAAAGCTAAATTTCACACATTTATTTACAGACGAAGAATGCAACTAGGATTATGCCGAATTACATTTTATAATAAATCTCTTAATAATAAGAAAAAGCATGTAAAAAATTGCTTAAAACACACTTTTTCATTAATTTTGTATATGGATTTCAAAGATTTTTTCAGAATTCTAACTGGGCATAATCCTAGATTAATTCTTTCACAAAAATTTAGTACCTGTTTTTCCTTCAAATTTTTAATATGCAATGAGTAAAGCAGAAACTGCTACACCTCTAAACACGCAATATTTTGTTACGGAGACGAGACCCTTAATGTTAATTTTATATTTAAGGCAGTTGTGAGCAAATCCATAAGAATCTATTTCTTAGATTCTTATATTTATTTGTATTCTCATAGCTGTGAATTTTTTTTGAAAATTGCAAAACAAATATTTATTAGTTTAAAGTAAATACCAATTATATTTTTTCCGTACCTATAGGTAACTGAATTATCAAGTATGGACTCGTAAATAATTATTATTTTAATACATCATAGTTCGTGTTACATGTATGTTCCACTTTTGGATCCTTGTTCTATTTAGTTTTAATTCACATTGACATAATATTAACAAATAATAATTACTAATATATTATTTATAAAGTGCTACTTTTGTGCCTTAACAATGTGTATAGGTATTTAAATTAAGGAGATATATTAAACTTGCATTTAGTAAAGTTTTATTTAACATTTAGTGCATAAATAAAGTAACAAATTTAAATTGCATTACTCTATAGGTAAAACTATCGGGAGGCAAAAATAAACATCAATATTAACCTTGTAGGGCTAAATACAGAACTTAATTACCCATTAGCATATTCATAGAGCTCAGTATACCGTTGAAAATGCATTAAACTATACACTGATTTAAATTTTCTAAGCCTGAAGGTTATTATGTTCATATATCACACTCAACGTATTATAATACATAAAATCATCACAAATAGGTAAGGGTCATTAAATTGCTGTCACAAATGATATTCGAAGGATATACAATATCCTTATAATTTCATACGTTCATTTATAAATAGTAATTCATCAAAATCTATTTTAAAATTTAGTATTCAATTCTTTTATTCAGAATTTTGAGAAAAATAATCCTGTCAATAAGTCTTGGAAAAAATATTTCTAATTCATTGGCAGCTTCAAAACGGTTAATTAATTTTTTTCAAAATAAAATTTTAGTAAAAATATATAATTAAAAGTATTGACGTCTGCTTAAATATTATTTAGGTCAAATTTTTATATTAGTTGATATTATTATGAGATTAAGGTTAATTTTACAAGCCAAATTTTTTTCTAATTGCTTTTATGGACCTTGAAAACATAATTTAAATATTTCAACCACAAGTATTTGTAAGTAAGGGAGGTACAGTAGGCATTGTAAAAGATAATTATTGTTAAATGATACCAGGTACAGAAATATTTATAAAATGTTTATTGTAGATAATAAAAATTTGTCTTAAATTAATTATTTATTGAAATATTCCAGTTTGTAGATTGCAACCAAAATTTTATTGGGTTATTAAGATTCGTATTGAAACCTTAGATACAAAATGTTTAATCTAGGGGCCCTAAAACGTGCTCGCATCCACCAAAAACTCACACTCGAAATTAGAATATGAGGCGAGAGGTAAAATAATTTCAATATTTATTTCGTCAATGTCAATGACATGTGGATAAACAGTGTATATTATTGAATGAATCGTATAATCGAAGTATAGCAATTGTATTAGGATATTCACCCTTAATATTATACGTGTTTTTCTATCATTAGGTCGTTTATACCGTCATGGTTTTCACCCTCCAAAACACTAATAGTACATTCAACATTTATCCAATGAAGAAGGGTACATTTGATTGATTAAAATGATTCATATTTTAGTATAATTGTTTTATATTGCACAAAATAAGAGTGTACCTATATTTTTCTTATTATTCTAAAATAAAATTAGGTTTTTGAATCGTGTATTTAAATGAAATAGTTTGTTAATGATGGCTTCAATAGATGATAGCTTTACTATTGTATTGTGTAGGTATAGCTAAAACCACAAGGTTTTTTATTGTTACTATAAATTCTGTTTTTGTACTTTCAAAAAGAGCTGATTCCAATAATTTCACCTTCAAATGTTCAAATTATATGAAGTGTAAATGCAATTAAAATTATTGGCATATTTCATTTTATGTTAATTTAATAACAACAAATGTTAATATAAATTTCTATCAAAAATTAGTTTTAAAGTTTACATTTATGTTTACATTTCTGTAAAATAATATAAAATATCCTGTGACAATGTTACATAATAATAACAAAAAAGTACAAAATTTGTTGTATAATTATTTAAAAAGTTCTCAAGAAAAATTATAACTACAAAGAAATTACACATTTTAAAACGTATTAAATTTTTGAGTCATGTAATTCCGAAAATTAAAAATCATGTCCGGTACTGCACAAAAATACGGCTGGTAACTGCACACACGGTATTATGACTCACAGTACTTAAGGTGGTTGGCTTCTAGTCGTTAAAATGGTGAAAAGTATGTTTTCCCATTAAAATTGAAGTAAGAATTGAAATTTTCGAATTAACTAAGATATTTTTGAAAAGTTTAAGGATGCTCCCTCTTCAATTTTTTTATGTGCATGGCTAAACATGTCCAATTTTGTGAATATTTCATGTGTATTTTAATACAATCCTACATAAAAATTCAAAAAAGTGGCATAAAAAGAGGACAACTTCAAGCTTTTCGAAAACGTCTTATTTGTTTAAAAAATCTTATTGTTTAAACCAATTTTATGGGGAAAACGACATGTTGCTTTTCGCTATTTTGACGGCTTAATTTCTGGAATACAAAATTCAAAAAGTGTTGAATTAATTTATTCAGAATATAATTTAAATCTTTGTTTATTAAAGTAATACAGAGCGTTCAGCAAAACCTATAATTTGACTGCGCAACCGCCTTATATAAGGGTACAAAATATGCAGAAAATGACAATAAAATTGTTTTATTATTAAGCGTATGAAATGTGTGTATACACATGTAATTTAATGCTATGTCAACAAACTTATAACGCTTAAATTACGAGTAATATGTTAGTAAACATACGTACAAATATAGATAAACAGAGGGTTGATATACAAAGCAAACAAAGTTTATGAATGAATATAAAATGTGAATTAAAATGATATTTATCCTGTATTAGTTGTATATAAGGAAGAAATATTGGTTTGCAATATTACAGTGCACATTATGTGAGCCTTTCACACCCAAATTGAGTAAAAGCGTGGATATATGCATGTACGAAATAATTATTTTCACATTTCGATCATAATTTGAAAGTAAATTAAATATAATTGACATCAACACAGAGCAAAATGCGAAATTTTAATACAATATTGTTTTTAAAATTTTGTAGACTGAATTATTACAATTGTTTTATAATTAAATACAATATTGATCAATTTTTATAACATTATATAAAATTTTAAAACAATTTATGTCTGTCCCTATTTGAACTATTATCATAAATAAAGAATGTGCTCTGTGCTATTATACAATTTGTAGTCCAGAAATAAACAATTAATTTTTTCTCTGTGTATTTGAATTTAGTCTTATTCACATTCCTGTTTAACTGCACAAACCTTAAATGAGTTGATGGGTTGCACAATATATCTATACTGATGATTCACATTATGTGAGGTTGATACACCCAAATTTAGTGACAGATATAACACGAACAATAAATTTTACTGATATAAATTTTGAAAAAACAATTTTTAAAATTCGTAAATTTAATGACAGTTTTTGAAACCTGGATTGGATGTTTGAGTAACTGAATGGAACAAAATAAAATTTTAATTAATAATTGTGCAATGGCAAGAATGATAAATTTAAAAAATTCCATCTGTTTGATTACCAGCCGTCGATGGTTATCAGTGGAGAGCACACCACAGGAGAGATTTTGTACAATACCAGTAAATAATAAAAATTACCTTGTCTCTTCAAATAACACTTTTCACAAATCACACAAACTTGTTCACTCACACGAATATAATCCAATTGAACTATTTTTATACACAATATTAAAAAGCGTCGTTTTCGCCTCGAGGACGAAAAGAGAATGAAAAATTTTACGAGTTACTGCAAACTCTCTCTCATTTAAATGAGGGTACGGTTGAGTGCGCACCTGTGCTGTTTCGTTGGTGTAAACTGGGCTTTATAAGGGGTTCACAGGGTGATCAATGCAATGCATCGGTGCATTATTTACAATATTGTCCTTTAAGAGATTTAATTTTATGCTTCATTCATCATTTGAACCAATTTTTGTTTTAATAGTTTAACCATTTTTATTTGAGTCTAGCTGGAAACAACAAATAAAAAATCCGATGTGGCCAACACATGACCTCTCGCCATATACTCTACTATTTTACTAAGTGTCTATGAAGGTACTTACTCACAAATATACCATTGTACTAGAAGGGAATTCGGGAATTGTAGTTTTTATAATATTATTAAAGTTTATTATGACCTTATAAATACTAAATGACATTTCAATTTGCCAAAAAGTCAAAATTGTAACAAATTTGTAGAATTTTTAACTTCTTATAATTGGAAAATGGTGCTAGATAGAAACAACGTTTTGAACACATATTTGTAGATAGTAACATTTAGTATACAATGTTATTAAAAAAATTCCTATTAATTCAAAATTTTTGAGAATATTCCAGAAAAACTCTTCAGATCTTCAAGAAACTACCATTTCCGGTAGCACAATCAACACCAAAATCTAATCAGATCTAATCTGGGGTGTCAGAATATTATATACAAAATTTCAATTTGTTTAATTCAGTAGTATTTAAGTTATCGTACCTCCAACATCCATCCTGACACACACAGACAGACATCATCGTGAAATTATCAAAATCGTATTTTAGGGAGCTCAAAACGTGCTTATCCATTGAAAACTCACTATCGAAATTTTAGCATGATTACAATACCTCTCTTACCAGATATGAGTGGCGAGAGGTAAAAATTGTCAGTGGTAACAGATACATTTTGACAGCTGTCAAAATATTAAATTTATTTGAAATTTTTGATAAAGAATTGTTATAATAAACAGATTTGACGATAAATTTTTGACTGTCAAAATATTTGTAACAAAACATTTTAAACAATAAACCAATATTAAAATTCTATTTTAATAATAATAATTTGATATTAAAAATGTCAAATAAATATTTGATACAGACAGCTGTCAAAATGTATGTGTCATCACTGACAAATTTTTATTTTTTGTTTGCAAACTTTCTTATAATAATTTTTAAATAGTGCTTGCAAAAAAAATACATGGCTATAGTATAATAGAGAATTGAAATACAAGTTTTAAGAATAAGTTTTAAGCTAAAGATTTTAAATCTATCATGTACAACATTCAATGGTTTCATTTTAATTATAGTATTATGTAAAATAACTTGTGTGTTACAATTTTTATAATTGTTCCAAAATAAAGCAAGTCTAGAAATTTTCTTGCATTGTTCTTGCCATAATTATTATGTCAAAACCGTAGACAACTGTAACAAAACATTTATTTTTACTTTTAAACCATACGAGCACAATTAAAAGTGAAATTTCGGGTATAGAATAATAAAAAATTCTTTATTATATTGATATAATATTTCACAAAATTCTTAGAAGTAAAATAAAAAGTTATAATAACTATTAAAAGTGAAAATGATACATTTCAAGCGAAATTATTTGCGTAGTATTCATTTAATCGATAATAGGGTTTTTTCTTTTGCATACAGAGTATTAAAATTCTTTTATTGTATTTTACGAGCATCTATGCAATTTTTAACACATTATTATACTGATTAAATTAAATTAAACATTTATTAAATCAATTTTATCAAATTATTTTAGTGTACAACGTAAAATGAATTAAATCAATTGAAAGGAATAAATGTATTATTAGAAGTCATGTATTTTAACATATGTTTCACCTACTTGAAGATGTGTATTTCTCACAATATATAATTCAAATATTTTGCATCCCTTTGTTCAAATAATTCATTTCGTGACCTAAATAAAACGTTTGGGGTGTAGCACCCTCATAGACACTGTGAGTCAACGACACATATAAAAACAATTAAATTAATACTGTTTCATAACATTTTATATATTTTCTAGTAACAAAAATTTATTAAATCAATAATTTATTACACAGAAGTGCAAAACGATTTTCTACTTTACACGTATAATACGCAAGTGTCAATTAAAAATTAATAAACCAGCAGACAATGATAGACAAGCAATTGTGCTGTTCGTGTGTGTGTTCAGACGCCATTTTGGATTGTTTGAAGTGTTTGAATAAGCTCGAGCTTTCAAGTTGCAATAACTTACGGGTATCGACTCCATGTAGCTCTACACCGCCCTTGTCCTATGTGAATGCATAGAAACGCTCGCTAAAAATACGGAAAAGCAGTCTAGCAATTTCTACAATGCTCACGAAGTTTTATAGATAAAGCTAAATTTCATACATTTATTTACAGACGAAGAATGCAACTAGGATTATGCCGAGTTACATTTTATAATAAATCTCTTTATAATAAGAAAAAGCATGTAAAACATTGCTTAAAACACACTTTTTCATTAATTTTCTATATGGATTTCAAAGATTTTTTCATAATTCTAACTGGGCATAATCCTAGATTAATTCTTTCACAAACATCTAGTACTTGTTTTTCCTTCAAATTTTTAATATGCAATGAGTAAAGCATAGAAACTGCTACACCTCTAAACACGCAATATTTTGTTATGGAGACGAATATGTTCCGTAATATTGCGAAAATGAGACATTTTTGTACTTTTTATGATGATGATACCGGGTAGAGGACACATCAGATTTATTTATAATAAACTATATTGTATTTTACAATTTTCAATGATTGTGTTATTTTTTCCTGGTCTACAAAAGTCATTGAATCAGCATGATTAGAAAGAACAAAAAAATTGCATGCTTTTCTACTATGACTGTATGTATGTATGTAACACACATGTATGTGTGTGTGCAGTTGTATACTAAATAATCAACGAACCGCAAATCCTATATAAGGTCGCTGAAATGTGCAGAGACGTATTCAAATTTATTTATGAGTTAGGTCTTTCACAAAATATTTATTATTATTTTTACTTCCTTGTACGGAGTAAAGGAAGTATTGTAATCGCGAAAAATTTCGGTTCTCAGATTTTGATGGAAATATCCGTTTTGACCTTTTCTGAATCCATTATGACTAGTTTCGTCGTGACGTCTGTACGTATGTGTGTCGCATAACTCAAATACGGTGAGACGTAGAAAGTTGAAATTTTGTATTTAGGACTGTTATAGCATCTAGTTGTGCACCTCCTATTTTTGGTTTCAATCTACAAACCGGAAGTAGTACTTTTTTCAAATATTTCGATAAATATTTAATTTAGTATTTCGGTATCTTGTAGTCCATGATCGATTAACATTTGTTACTACGTAAAATTTAAATGATTATGACATGACAGTGACAATAGTAAAATATGCTTTATATCTTCTTCTGCAGTTTCAATAAAATGACTAAAATATATTTGTGAGTATAGTAGCAGTAGTAGTAGTACTTATATATTAATAGTTAAAAGAATAAAGTCAGATTTTTTTATATTATTCTACATTTTAGTTATTAAGAAAAGTATGAACAGTTTAATAGGCGTACAAGGAAGTCCACGTCAGATTTTTTATTACACATTTGAGTGTGGCTGTCTCACATACTTTATACAAAATTATTTTTGTGAAAATTATTAAAATAAACAGTATCAATTTGTTGATACTTACAATTACAAGTAATTTAATATTGCACGAATGTAAGCAACATTCGTTGCTTTGCCGTGATGTGGGTTGCTTACCAGTAACAAAATGTTGAAAATTGTTATTAATGTTGACTTTTCAAACGCCATATTGCCCTTCATAAGGCAGCTTGCATTTGTATATAAGCAAAAATGCCTTGTGATGAGCCGTACTGCATGTTGAACCCATTTTCACTCCAGATTAATACAAAAACATTTACGTAGAAAATTTAAATAAAATATATGTATAATCTGTCTATACTTTAACACCACATATTTTTCAGTTCTCTTTAATTATTTTTATAAAAAATATACACAATATACAAGATAAATGATGAAATTATCCTACCTGATTGGTGAATCTTCAGTGTTCATTGGTGGATGTAAAGTTGAGTTCTGGTTTGTTCACACGTCTCTGGTTCAGGAGCAACAGGATGAGGTATTGTTGGAGTTCTAAGTTTTTATACAAATCTACTGACCACTATCTGAGAATATAGAAGGATTTCCTACCACTATGCTTGATAACAACTTACTGCGTTTGAAAATTTGCTTTGTGTGGTTTTTATTTAAATTGTAATTAATTTTTAGACCGTTATTTTTATATTAAAAATCTCTCCTGTGGTGTACTCTCGACTAACAATAACCGCACACTGGCACACAACTTTAGGAAAAAATAAATGGCAGAAAAAAATACTAATACTAACAATCCACAACTGTCTGTTTCAAAACA
Source organism: Agonum fuliginosum (assembly GCA_947534325.1). NCBI lineage: Eukaryota > Metazoa > Arthropoda > Insecta > Coleoptera > Carabidae > Agonum > Agonum fuliginosum. The sequence continues at coordinate 19,349,157 of OX384046.1, read as the reverse complement.
CCTAGACCAACTGAATTCGAAATTCCTTTTCAACAACTAATAGTAGTTTAATTAAATGTCTGGTTATCTAATCTGTTTGTTACTTCGTTCAATTAAGTGACAAATCATTGTAGGTACATTTTCGTCATAAAAAGAAACAATTTTGATTTTTTTGAAAATATAATATAGCCTATGTCACCCGGGGATTTAGTTTAGCTTCCCAAGGGTGAAAGAATTTTTCAAATCGGTCCAGTAGTTTCGGAGCATATTCAATTCAAACAAAGAAATCTTTCCTCTTTATTATATTAGTATAGAAGTATAGATAATTTAATTTCTAAATAGTATCATGTATAGAAAAAAAATTGTAATACTTCCTGTCTATAAATTTTTCTACGCACGTATTAAATTTCAGTTTGACAAAAATGCGACAGTCAACATAAAAATAGTAGTTTTAAAATTATTATATTATCTGAATTCACCATTAGAATAATATCTATCATATCTTTTATCTATCTGCCAGAAAATATAATAATTCTAGATTATTCATACACAAGAGAAGAAGATTCAAATCTAGAACATTTTTTTCGTTACAAAATCCTGCTGAAAAGATTCGTTCCCAGGAAACTTCAAATCTAGAATTTTAGATTCGACGTAAATGCAAACACAAGACAGAAAAATGCAATCTAGACCTAAAAAACTAACTGAACTAAATTCAAATCTAGAAAATTCATACATAATACCTGTATTAAAGTTTCATTCACAGGAAAATACAAAGCTAAAACACTAATTTGTATCTTTATGAACTTTCTAGATCTTCTGGTGTTGAAACCATTCCCATCGGTATTAAAAATACAAGAAATTTTTATTAGAATAATAATTTTTGAATGTTAGGACAGACATAATAATTTAAATCGGTTGCTTGGTTATTCAGTGCAGTTATAATAATATTTTTGATGATAATACAAATATGATAAGCAAAACTTTGTGCGGTTTTGAACATATTTTTGTTCGGTTATCTGTTTATCGTGGTTAGACACACTTCCTTTGCGGCTGCTAGTTTTTATTTCCTTTTGCGCCAAGAGATATGAAACAATTATTCTCTTTACTTGCTCTTGTACATAAAAATTACAACTCAAATAAAAATAGAAAATTGTGAGAAAATTATTAAATATAATCCATTCAACACCACAGAATAAGATTCTAGAATATTCATACACTAGTAGGATTGGTATAAAGTTTAAATTATTATAATAGTACTTACAATATAACAATTTTCGCACGTCACTATCACTAATACTAAAATCATCTTTAGTTATCTGTTTCTGAAGACAGAATAAAAAATTTTCGATGACGCATTGAAATGCGGTATAAGAAATTGAAACTAGTGCCATATAAAGTCTAACATTACTCTCGACCTTATGATCGTGAGTAATAAGGCCGCAAGTCGCGCATCTCGGGTGCGAATGACATTTTCTTTCTCACACTTTTGAGAACATGTGTTTTTATAAAAAACGCACACATGTGGTTGAAATAAAAAATATTTGTTAGGTTGATGAATATATTTTTAGATATTTTTGTGGGTGAGCAAAAATTGAATCAAAAATTTAAAAAGAATGAAATAAAACATGACATTAATATTTATATAATAACTTTAATATAATAATTTTAATACAACACGAATATGATTAAGTTTGACTAGCAATATGTATTATTTTTAAGCTTAAAATACAACATTCATATAACCATTTTACAGAATATACATTCAAGTCTGCAATCAATATATTTTAACGGAGTTATTACTTTATCTAGAGCCATAACTGGAAGATAAAGATAAATAAATTTGTAACAACTGAAAAAGCAACAGTTAACAACTATTTTAGTTAGTTAAGGCTCTTATAGGTTTAAAAATGAAACAATTTTGGCACCGTTTATATTTAAAATGAACCGGAGACTAAATTTGAGCGAGACAATGGCATTTTAAATTTATTATAATAGCCACCACCGTCGATACTTGAATACAAGGCGAAAAATGTTCACACATCAAAATCAGTTCTAATATAAAAAGAAAATTACTAGAATTTTAATTTCATTGTCATTTTCTTCTTATTTTTATTTTTATGTGTAATAGTCCGGGAGCTGGCGTCAAATTTTCATGGGTGATTGCAGCAAAGCTGATTTATGTAATATAATTAGTTCTATAATAACTAATTAAGAATTGCGTGGCTTCAGATTTTTAGAGGCTGTGGAACTTTCAAAAAATATCAGATTTTCAAGTGAACCAGCAAAGCTAAAATTTTGTATAATGATACTTCACCAATTATATTTATCAAAAACTATGTTAGCTGGACAGGGCAGGTGGAAAACCTTGTTAGCTGTGCAGGTGAACAGTGACAGTGACAATGTCAAAATAGTGACACATCGTTTTCATTTTATGTAAACAGTATTTTGACACTGTCACTGTTCACTTGCACAGCTAACAAGGTTTTCCACCTGCCCTGTCCAGCTAACATATTTTTTTGTTAAATATAATTGGTAAATTATCATTATACAAAATTTTAACTTTGCTGGTTCACTTAAAAATCTTGTAATTTTTGCAAGTTCCATAGCCTCTAAAAATCTTGAGCCCCGCTTTCGGACCAGCTTACACTGCAATTCGTAATTAGTTATTATAGAACTAATTATATTATAAAAATCGCTTTGTTGAAATGGCCCGGTCAAATTTGACGCCAGCCATTTAATTATATTGAAACCAAATTAAAACATCTTCTTGCAGAAAGCCACGAAATTTCTATCAGACATTTTCAACTTGATGAATAATTCTCAACATGTGAACCTCATATTCAAGTACGTTTCTCTTCACCTTGGTGTTAATGTACTTGTTGCTGTTGTGTCTGTTGTGGTTGTTGTGTGTCGTGGTTGTTGCACGACGTAGTAGTGATGTTGTTGGTTGTTGTTGTTGGCAGTTGAAGGTTCTCTTGTTGTAGAACGTCTAGCACGAGATCGGCGAGGTGTTGGATGCTTGGGTGCGTCTCTTCACAGTTGAGGATTTGCTGCAGGAGGGTGACGCCCCCTTCGGACACTAGCATCAGGCAGTAGCGCTTTGCTGCAACACATTCACATTGGGAGCATAATTTGGACAAATATAGGTTTGTCAAAGTGTAGATTGACCAAAAATAATGAAGCCAAACTGTATTTTAGTCAACCTGTGATTTGTTCAACTCGAATTTTGTCAACCCATAAACTGTATTCTAGTAAAACTGATATTTCACATTCCGTAATTTGACCAAACCGCAACTTCGACTAATATTATATTGTCAAATGTAGCTATTCATTACTGTAATCTTGCCAAACGCATTTTACTCAAATTACTCCAGTCAAAATACGGGTTTGGTTGTATTATTACTGGCAACTACCAGATCTAGTATAGGTTTTTTGGGTCGCTGAATACGAATTTCGGGGTCATTTTGTAAAGAAATGTGCGGAACACCCTTAAATTTGCAAAAACTACCCCCAAAATGGGGTATTTTTATATATTCGCACTTTGAGTGCCCAGATTTGGCACGTAGGGGTTTTTTGGGTCGCTGATCAAGAATTTCGGGGATTTTTTAATAAAAATTAATATATCAGCCTTAAATTAGTAAAAACTACCCCTACAAGGGCGTCTTTGCTATTTTCGCACTTTGTGCGTCCAGATTTAGTCCATATAGGTTTTTTGGGTCGCCGATCAAGAATTTCGGGGATTTATTTAATAAAAATTAATATTTCACCCTGAAATTAGCAAAAACAACAAAGACACCCTTTTTAAGGGGTAGTTTTAGATAATTTAAGAGTGAAATATTAATTTTTATAAAAAACAAACCCGAAATTCTTGATCAGTGACCCAAAAAACCCCTACGTGCCAAATCTGGGCACTCAGAGTGCGAATATATAAAAAATGCCCCATTTTGGGGGTAGTTTTTGCAAATTTAAGAGTGTTCCGCACATTTCTTTACAAAATGACCTCGAAATTCGTGATCAGCAACCCAAAAAACCTATACTAGACCAAATCTAGTAGTTGCCAGTAATAATACAATCCCCCCCCGTATTTTGATTGAAGTAAATCGTAATCTTCCCAACTTGTTTGTCTTAAATACAGATTTGAATAAATTGCGTTTGGCAACATTACGGTTATGCATAACTGCGATTTGACAAAGGTACGTTTTGGATATTGGATGATTCCAGTTAGGTATAGGTATAGTTGCGTTTTGGTTAAATATCAGTCGAGGTTGCGGTTTGGTCAAATTACGGAATGTGAAATATCATTTTGTCTAGAATACAGTTAACGGGTTGGCATATTTACGGTTTGACAAAATTCCAGTTGAACAAGACTAAAATACAGTTTGACTTGATTATTTTTAGTCAAACTACACTTTGACATAACTATATTTGACGCCATCGACATTTGTCGTACTCACGGTTCTTAGTGCACACATGATGCACAGCCCACACAGCCCACAGCTGTATCTGGTGCGCGGTGCCTGGAGCTAGCAGCGGGAAGAAAGGCTTGAAGCTGCGGTAGGCGACCATCTCCTGGTCCGGGGGCCTCCACGCCGCCACCGCAGCGCCCAGCTCCAGCAGCATGTCAGCACGCGAGGCCCCCGCGCTGGACCAGGGCTCCACGTCGGGCTCCACCGCTAGGTGAGACACTATCCCCGCCGCGAAGTAGGACACGTCGATGTGCTGCGAGTGCAGCAACGATCTACAGAGTTAATAGTCATCAAGATTTCGTACCCAAGAATTGGATTGTTCAACATCCGTTCTTTCGAAAATTGAGCTGAATTTATTTTAACATGAAACATAGGATGGTTACGAATTTGACAGCAATGTATTAGAGCGTTCTTTTTAAAATCGAACATAGGGAATCAATTTAACTGTATTATTCTTGACTAATATAACATATTTGGGCAGCTGTAATAGTTCCAAGAGAAGCCTTCTACATAAACTTTTAATTGTTTAAACTATACCTACATCGTATTTCCAGGTAGCAACATTTGAATTTGTTAATTGGAGTCAAACTGATGCTACCTAGAAATACGATGTAGGTATAGTTTAAACAATTAAAAGTTTATATTGAAAGCGTCTCTTGGAACTATTACAGCTGCCCAAATATGTTATATTGGTCAAGAATAATACAGTTAAATTGATTCCCTATGTTCGATTTTAAAAAGAACGCTCTAATACATTGCTGTCAAATTCCTAACCATGGATATGAAAAGTCCTATGTTTCACGTTAAAATAAACTCACGGTATAAATATGTTCCTAGGATTATTTTGTTTAATATCCACTAACGAAATGACCGTATTTATGCCTTTAAATAATGTTTTTAAAATAAAATATGTTCAACATCCACAAAACCGAAACAGCAGGAGTATTGGCTAGTTCAATATCTGGATATTATCGTTAAACAGCTACTATTGGGTTAAAATTTGTTCAATATCCAGAATTCTTTTCCTAAAGATTGTCCAATATCCTATTTAACCAATAAAAAATATAAATATCCCCTTAATTATGTAAAAATATAGTTCTATTATGTGTATTTAAGCATAATTAATTAATTAAAAATAATCAATTCATTGCAACAGAATAAAATGTTAAACTTTAACCGTGATTTCCCAATAATGCAAAATACGGATGTTGAACAAACCAATTCTCGGGTGACGACTTACTTGAGCTGCTGTATGAACTTAGCGATCATGAGCTGCTTCCGAAGGTTAGCCACCTCAGCTATATTATTAATTAAACCTAAAACTTTAGTTTCCACTGTTGAATCATTGGGAAACGTCTCCAATACCCGAAGGAATAAATCAATCCCGCCTTCTTCAAGAAACACGTCACAGGTCATCGCAGATTCGTCTGCAAAACAACACATCATGAAGATAAAATAAGAATTGAGTTTTCTTTTTTACCTGTCAAGTTCCACAAAGCGCTTAAAGTGAACTTCATCGTGATGTCGACTTGAACTTGGTTTACCTTCTGCTCCACCTGAAACACCAGGCGCGTCACCTTCACATAGAAGTAAATTCACTTAAGCAGAACCCTCGTCTTAGAAAGAGAGGCATACGCTACTGTCTGTTCTACAGAACATCTGTTATTCTCATGTTGACGTTCGTAGTGTTTTGCTTCGTGTAACGCTGTGAATTTTGTAATTGATTGTGATTGAGTTATATTTTAGTTTTCTTAGCGTAGCATATACTCGCTAGCTCCACTGTTGTAAAATGTACATGACAAGCTCTACTTCTCACCATATGTAACAACTTCTTCATGTAGGTCGCGTTGGCGCCGAGACTCGACGTCTCGCTGGTAGAAATCTTCGCCGCCAGGATGCTGCAGATAGCCACGGCCATCCGGTTCATGCTTTGGTCCTCGAAGGCGCACAGCGAGTCCATCACCAGCCGAGCGCACAAGAACTTGTCGAATGTTACGTCTTGGAGGATGCGGTCTGAGCACAGAGTCAGTAAAGAGTTCTTCTGCAGCTACAACACAGAAAAGAGAAAGAATCATGTCAAACTTTTATTCAATCATAATCTAAATAATCATATTGTTATAATTCAAATAAGCATTTCGTTTTAAAGTTTAATATTTAATACATCTAACTAAATAGGAGCATTCACAGTGCTTAAAAATGGGACGTACGATGCTTGTATTTATCTTTCTTAAACGTAAACATAAATATAAACCTTAAAACTAAATTAAAAAGTCGAATATATTCACCTGATAATGGTTGGGAAAAGTCTGCATGGCAGTAAGAGTCAAACTAACGACTTGTTTAAGTAAATTGGGATGTATTCTTAAAGACAGCTCCCCTTTAGTTAAGTTATAAAGACAGGCAGTCGCCGCCATTTGGACTCCAAATTGACTTGGGTGGTTCCGCATTCCTAAACAGACATAACTATTACTTTTTAAACAATAATGAATATTATGAAGTGATTTACCGGGTAAGATGAGCTGTACGATATCGCTTCTAGTTTCTTTAAAGTACGGCGTCATTCTGAATAAAAAGTAGAGGCATTTTTGAACGTAAACTGCCCGGTGTGAATAACGTTTGAGTCCCACTGTTATTTGTTGTTCTGTTGCTGTACCAGCGATGACTAAATTAGGCTACAACACAATAACAATTTAATTCGGTCATTTATTATTTATATTTATAACATACCTGGTAGTCCGGATGTTTTTCATTACAAAAAACTTCATTATAACACAAATTGCAATGCACGAGCCCCAAATATGTGAGGTGGCTATGCGTTTTTATGAAACCAACCAATGCATCTACACGTAATCCGATCTTACCTATGAACAAACAACATATATCACATTAAAAACCTGTAGATGGACCCTCAGTTAGTTTATTCACCGGATAAGTCAAGAAAAGTTAAGTTAGGCAACGCGTCATCGGATAGTAACAGCTCTACAACATGAGAAGAATCCATTTCTGGTGTTATTTCGTCTGTTTCGCTAGATATATCCAAATATTTCAAGTTTGTTAGCTCGAGCAATGTCGATATAAAGTTACGAGACTTCACATGCTGCAAATAATCCATATAAATGTGAACGAAGCAACAGAACTGTACTTTACTTACATTGTAGTTGAAAATAGTGAGACTTGTCAACGTGTTCTTGAGAGATTTTAACGGTGACATGTCTGTGACGATTGTGCAACTAATATCGAGCCTTTCTAGCAATTTTAAATCTTCACAGACTATATTGAGGCCGTGCTGAGGAAATTCTGTATACGATACATTCAAAGAACGCAAATTTCGCAGCTTTGATAAAGAAACAACGCCGGAACATCTGCAACAATCCAATAATCAATAGTTGATTGTTGACAACAATCAGAAACAAACCTTAACGAATCCAAAAATGTGCATTTGGAAATGTTTAATATTTTGATATTTTCTAGTGACCAATCACTTAAGCAAGCTGTAAAATTAACCAGATTAATCCAATATATGGTGGATATTTTTTAATATATTTACCAATGATATCGTTTACATTAATTTTAATCCCACAGCAGTCTAATTCTACAACTTTGTGTTGCCGCAATATTTTGAATCCTTTTACCGTTAATAAGTGTACGTTTTTAAGCAGCACATGCCTAGAAATTCACGTCCAGTAAAACGTCAAATATGTATTTATCCAGTCCTACCTTAGTCTAGTATTTGTTTCAGTAAATATACTAATAGTAGAGTCATTAAGCAAACATTTTTCTCCTAATTTTAATAAGATTTGTTCTGATATAACGTTGTACAAAAAGAGTTCTTTTTGCTTGAAGCGGATTTTTTTGATTGGTTCTTTCTTTCTATGTGGATTAACGATGGAATCGATGGATTCTACCAAGTTAGCTGTGAGAGTGAGATTAGATTCTTCATATTGTTCATAGTATTCTTCAAAAATATCATAAAAGTTGCAGCAGATGGTGTCCACACAGAGCTCTTGCAGAGAAATCGGGCCGTCATACATTTTTACTATAAATATTCTACAATATCGTTAAATAAACAGTCTCTTTTAATCGTAATCTAGAACAAATCAAATCTATAGTTCAACGACTTTTAATCTAATTATATATGTTCTATACCTTACCTAATAATTTACTAACTTGTTCTAAGTAGTTTTTATAAATTTTGTTAAGTATTTGCTATAATATAAGATATAATCACTAAAATATTCACAAAAACATTTTTATTTGACATTTTAATCATAAATTTTGACAATACTGCATTTTTTATTTCACCACTAGAGGCGCTCATACTAAAGTTGCTGTATGTATGAAGTATGGCCTATGCCTGTGAAGACCGATTCATTGGAGTTTAATATTATGATAAATAATACATTATTAACATGTTTACAAAAATTTATTATTTTGTGTTGACACTTTCCTCCATAACTTTACAAGAGTGACATGTATTGTAACAACAAACACGCTAGCGCTTTATTTATTGTACCGCCTTTATTACTAAAAATGTTTTGGTGTCAAACGAGTTACACAAACATTTTGGTGGACACTGTAAAACTGTGATATAAAATGTTTCAGATAATTTAAATACAGTAATTCTTTTAATAGTTATTACTGCATTAAAATAGTGTGTTTAATGTTAATTATAATAATTAATAACTTCATTAAAATAAATAAAACAGTTTATCAAAGTTTTACTTTTAGGATTGTTTGAATTTTGAAAGTTGGCAATAGTAAACGTCGTGTAGCTTTGCTTTCACATTTTCTTGACAGAATGAGTAAAATTTGTGGAAAACCAAATGGCTAACACATTTTTTGGATTTAATACTACGTTAAATGTAAGTACAAATATGTATATACATCATTTTAAATGCGTGGTTACATTTTTAGCCGGTTTCTATAAAATTGTTATGAGGTAGACAAATCTCTCTTTTAAACAATATTTTAATAATAATCATTATTATTATTACAAATATAAATTATTCATTTGTTTAAGTTTACTGTTTGCACAGCTCTCGTGAGATATTACTACAGTTATTCTGAAAAACAATTTAACAAATTGTACTTTCGTAAAAATGTATTTAAACATATTAAACAACATCGTTGTACATAAAACACTTAATATACAACACAATTGAAACATAAGTTACGAGTTTTACAGTCCAATGTTCAATCAAAAGTCATGACAAGTTTTGAGGTTAACTTTGACATTGTCGTTAACATTTAAGGAACACGGTGAACGGTTAGGGTCATCTCCTGAAGACATCGAAGGCCTTGAAGCAGAAGAAGAGTACGATGCACTTAACGATGAGACATTCGGAGCTCTCGAGAACGCTGAAGAACTCGATGACTGGGAAGTGCAACATGAACAACTTGCAGAAATTGCGGAAAGTTCCAGACATAGCAATGACATCGGTGAGTACAATCATTCCAAATTCTTTCATGCTTCCTTATTCTTATAATAAGATGTTAGTCTTCTTGGAAAAAATGAATTTCTAAGCTATTGATAGCTTCAAACCAATTCAGTAGCATGAACGAATCTTCAATTTAACGAGCACATAATGTGTAATCATCTGAGTGAATTATAGCCATTATGTACGAGTCAAATACGGCGTTTTATTAACGACTGTTTAAATGAAACATTGCTTTACAAATTTTCTGGCAGGCCAGTGACAGTACTATTGAATAATGGAATTATAATACAATAGTGTCTAATGAAGGGGTTTATTTTACTACAGTTATGCCTACATACATAATGAATGTACAGTTTCTTATATTTTAATGAGTTTTTTTTGTGTAGAGTCATTCCTGGGTCAACTCGGATTAAGCGATGAAGAAACCTCGGTTATACCGAAAGACAGCTCTGTTTGGGCCTATACCGAACACAAAAATGGAGATAAACTGCACCATTCATCCATTTTGGTAAGTAATGTGTGCGTATTTGTTAGTGAGTAGACAGTAGTGACAATGACATTGGTTTCAGTCTGGAATCAGCAGTTCGGATGATAAGACGGTGGGTCATGTCAGCAACTCGTTGTTTTCCCACGTTGGTGGCCCCGCGCTGCACTGTAGGGCACCAGGCGGCAGTGCTGCCACTACACAAGCGCCGAAACTACGTACGGTTGAAGAGTTGGAGCGAATGCTCTTGAATCAGTCCAAACCCGGGCAGCAACAGCTCTGTGAAGTAAGAAACGAATGACTTGTCGATGGTTCTGGTTCATGTGGTGTGTTGTAGAGTGGACGTGTGGGGCTGCAGCCGCTGCTGATGGGCTCGCCGTGGGGCCCGAGCGGCGCGGCGCCCGCCTCTGGGGCCCTACTACCCGGACTGGTGCGTGTCATGGGCGCGAGGCCTCCGCCTGGGTTTGTACAGTTCCCTCAACAACAACAGCAGCAGCAACAACATCAGCAACAGCATCAGCAACAACAACAACATCAGCAAGGCTTCCCAGTAAGTTGTACTCATTCTGTACTCTGTAAAGCCATACCGTATTCTACTTTATATAAAATACAGAATAAGAAATCTTTTACATTTAATTCTAGCTGTAGTTTCAGAAAAATATCTTCTCTTAAGCGGCTCGTCTACGTTTATTCTGAATTCTGTAGTCAATCGGGAAAAATGTTAAGAACACTGGCTTTGCCAGACATTTTAGAGTAAAATCATTTTAAAAATAATTAAATTTAGTTTATAAAAGTGTTACTTCCCGGAATTATAATTAATGAAAATTATCAAGACCGCCGATAACCGCCAATATTTAAAAATAAGACTTGTGTGCAGCGCGCAGTCGTTAGTAGTGAGTAGAAAAAGCTTCGTAACCTCAAATTGAATGATTAGACTACAACTTGAATGTATGTGATTTATTCGTTACAAAAAACATTGTACAAACCTCTTGCATCCCAGCATTCGCATAAATGAAACCCTCGCTTCGCTCGTATTTCAATAAACCGCTCATGTGGGATCAAAATCTTCCCGCATTTGGTTCGTAAATAACTATTACGTTGCGAGTAAACTGTCAGATTATTATTGACTTCAGGATAATGTTTTTATAGACATTTAATAGAGGAAGAACGGAAAATTTTAAAAAGGCACATCTGTAGATCCATTCTTTCTCTACTAAAATCTTGTTGAAATATAATTTTATCATTCTTGTACTGGCCACAAAACACTCGCTACGTTAGTACATTTTATGCTGGATTTTAAGAGGTAGACGAGCCTGTTAATTAACTCTTAAAAATTAATTAAGAGTTAGAATAATGACATATTGATGATTTTCAGCTTCCGCCGCACTTTTCGTTCCCGCCGCCGCCGCGCCTGCCGCCGGGGCTGCTGCCACCGCGCGGTGGGCCCCCTCGCTTCATGCACCACCACGGGGGCCCACCGCCGCACCACGGGCCCCCACCACATCAGCAGCAGCATAGACAACACCACCCGCACGCCATGCCTTACCAACAACATTCACATCAGCACCAGCAACAACAGCAGCAGCAGCAGCAGTATGTGTACCATCAACAACAACAACAACAGCAGCAGCAGCAGCAACAACAGCAACACTACAATCATAATAATAACAACAATGGCGTCGAGCAGCACACTAAAGACGAGTATGCTGGCCTCATGAACAACAGGGAAAAGCAGTGGTTACTAAACATTCAGCTGCTTCAAGTCAACACCGGGACGCCCTATTTCGATGATTATTATTATACGGTAAGGTGTATACTAATTTTAATTTTAGTAAACGTGTCTAGTCAATCGATTTATCCTGTGGCACTAATATAAAAAATAATAATTTGTTGGGTTTAACTGGAAAATGACAATCTATAATAATGACTAACAGAATGTGAGGTAGTCGAGTTACAGAAGAATTCACATTCGATATTATGAAAAACAATCGTTAAAATTACAACCTGTGAGTCATCTTATACATAGTCATTTGTTTTAAAAAAATTTATATTAAGTGTGATAGCCTCACACGTTGTGCTACATATTTACCATTCTATTTTTACCACTCCAATTTTTACCACAGCATTTTTACCACCATTCTTTTTTACCGCTATCCTGTTTTACCGTTAACCCTTTTTTTACCACTCCAACTTTTACCTCTGCATTTGTACAACTATACTTTTTACCGCTATTTCGTTTTACCACTAATACATTTTTACCATTACAACTTTTACCACCATACTTTTTTACCGCTATTCTGTTTTACCATTAATAGTTTGTGGGGCTATAGTACGGTTTTGTTAGTGTATTAAATACCAAAACCGAGTTTGTGGGGCTCTAGTACGGTTTTGTTAGTGTAGCAAATACCAAAATCGAGTTTGTGGGGCTCTAGTATGGTTTTGTTAGTGTAGTAAATACCAAAACCGAGTTTGTGGGGCTTTAGTACGGTTTTGTTAGTGTAGCAAATACCAAAACCGAGTTTGTGGGGTTCTAGTACGGTTTTGTTAGCTTTGTTAGTGTAGTAAATACCAAAACCGAGTTTGTGAGGCCTTAGTACGGTTTTGTTAGTGTAGCAAATACCAAAACCGAGTTTGTGGGGCTCTAGTACGGTTTTGTTAGCTTTGTTAGTGTAGTAAATACCAAAACCGAGTTTGTGGGGCCTTAGTACGGTTTTCTTAGCTTTGTTAAAAAAGAGACGGTAGTAAAAATGGATTGGTAAAAAAACACGTTGGTAAATATGTTGGTGGTAAAAAGAATTAGTGGTAAAAATAGGGACGATGGTAAAAATGGATTGGTAAAAGAATACGTTGGTGGTAAAAAAGAATTAGTGGTAAAAAATGGATTGGTAAAAGTATAATGTTGGTAAAAAATGGATTGGTAAAAGAATTACGGTGGTAAAAAAGGGACGGTGGTAAATAGGGATTGGTAAATATGGGGGCAAATCAGTCTCACATATTGATTAAACTTTGTCTGAAGCCTCAACAATACAAAATTTGTAGTTATAGTCAGTTGGTATAGTTAACGTTATTGATTTAACTTGTAGCGTTCACAATAACGAAATTAGCTCCACGTAATTACAGTTAACGCAGGGATTTGCAAACTCCAAACCTGTACTAGTAGTTTTTTTGTATAAACTACCAATCAGAATCTAGAACTAGAATTAATTTTGATGTTAGACAGACGACATTAATATTCGAGATCACCTTTGTCAATTTTGTATCATAATTATAAATGCTTCTTCAGCCATTTATAGACAAGGATTATTATGAAAAGCAATTGTAAGTAAACCAAACATACATTTGCTTTACTAGTCAAACTACAACATGTAATTCTTCGTCAGAACTAACTATTTGATTTTCCTCCCAGGTGTTCAAGGAGCGTCAATCCTCGTCCTCGTCTGCGGGGTCGGAATCCCGGCGCTACGCCCCGCGCTCCGCGGGCCACCACCAGCAGCAGCAGCAGCGCGGTCAGCAGCAGCAGCAGCAGCAAGATCAGAACCCGGTGAAGAAGACCTACACGCCGCTGCAGTTCGAGAACTCGCTCGGAAAGCTGCAGTTCGGCTCCGTAACGGCGCCGAGGAAGATCATCGATATGGACATCATCGCCAGCACTGACGCCGACACGCAGGTGGGTGCACTAGAGCTTGCCGAACGCTTCAAATGTCAAGTTCAATGCAGTCTTGATGTACAAGGCGGTGGATTTACACTTCTAATGCAGATTATATCAATGAATTATAAAGCGTAAATGTAGTAATGAATTGTTAGAGGTAAATTCATTTAATAGGCCAAGCTGTATAGCATTTTGCTTGACATAAAGCTAGTAGCAAACCGATTGTGCGATTATATAAAAGATAATAAGCAGATGAATAGGTATGTGTTTTTCATTCGAGTTTTAATAATTTCTTACAAAAAAAGACGTTCGACCTCTCATTTTGTAGATATTTTAATTCTCTACAAATCAGTTCATTGGGGCATTCCGGTTGCTCCATTAGTTTCAAAGTTACAAGCAAAAAAAGACAAAAATCACGTTTTTTGCAAGAAATTGTTAATAACTAACAAATGGACCGGAAACTCGAGTGAAAACACATACCTATTCATCTGCTTATTATCTTTTATATCATCGCACACTCGGTTTGCTACTAGTCTTTATGTCAAGCAAACATTCTATACAGCTTGGCCTATAAGCAGAACCCTGCGCGAAGTACGAATTCTCGTCCACGCTACTGTCTGTTCTACAGAACATCAGCTTCAATATCTGTTATTCTCATGTTGACGTTCCTAGTGTTTTGAATCGTCTAAGGCTGTGAATTTTCTAATTGATTATGATTGAGTTATATTTGAGTTTTGTGCAGCGCAGCATATACTCGCTAGCTCCGCTTTTGTAAAATGTACATGACAAGCTCTGCCTTCTCGCGCAGTCCAGGGTCCTAGCTATTTGAATTTTACTCTAGTACTATTAGCTCGCCAGACCGCTACTCATCCAATGTAGCCAACAGAAGCTAGTACCAGTACTAGTACTAGTACAAGTAGTTGGGGTAGTGAAGTAACTAACCTCCCGGGTTAGCTACTCACCTACTAGCACATACATTCTGCACTATCCACTACACTCATCTCTGCACTATTCCAATGTAAACAGTCACTAGTGATTACCGATATACTAGTGTGTTTTGACGTCTCATTTTAAACATAATTGTTTTATAGTTAAATTCGGTACTTTTACTTTAAATGAAAAAGTGGTCTTAAACGGAGACAATAAAGTTTGTAGAACTATATCGTGGTCATGAGTGTTTGTGGGATGTCACTAAATTTTGTTATCTTTACTTTATTTCGTTTATTAATAGATTTTGTTCGAAAAGAATTAATGTTGTCACCTACAGAACAACTTGTACTGGTACTAGAACTACAGCTAGTCGTCTAAATTGTATTTCTGGTGTAAACACCTACTAGCTTAGCTCTTAGTTGAGTATACTAGTATAGTCCGCTACTTGTACCAGTAACTGTCTCAGTTACTCCTCCAATGTAAACCCGGACGCTTCAAATGTCAAGTTAAATGCAGTAATGAAGCGAGTTTATCAAATGCCAGTAAATCTGAATGCTTTAATTATATTATAATGTCATGTTTGATGTTAAGGTGACGTCACGCGACTCGCGCAAGACGAAGCAGCTGCTGCTAGAGCTGGAGGCACTCTACAGTTTACTCCTGAAGGCTGAAGATCTCCGTAACCCTGTGGCGCTGGCCAACCAAGAGAAACTACTAGAACTGAAACAGAAACAGCGGCTTCGGGAAATGGACGCCGCTCCTACGGCCGAACAGAAGCAGGAAGTTCTGAGACTGCTGCGCTCAGAGAGCCAACCAGCCGTAGATACGCCGCTGGAGCTGCTATCTCGAGTGCTGTCCTCACTGTTGGAGACAACTCCCAGCAGCACGGACCGTCTGACGTCGTTCCTCGCGGTCCGCAAGGGCAAGATGCTTGTGCTCAGGGCTCTGCCCCAGCTGCACGCCTTCGACTGCTTCCACGACCAGCTGCGGGACCTGTGGGCGCGGCTACTCGCGGCCCTGCAGGTCGTGGGGCGCAGGGACAGCAGCGGGGACAACCTGATGGTTAAGATGTACCCCATGTTCAAAAGGTGACAACTATCTATCATTTGCTAGTTATAGTTAATCAGTTAACCAATTGGATGAGTATTCGGAAGTTGGATAAGAAAGGATTAAATCAATTCAATCTCTTAAATGCATACGTTTCGGATTATATTCATCAGTGCAAATGAGATTACGCCGAAGATCATCCTTGTTACAAGGTTAAAAGACAACTGTCTTCTTATCCAACTTCCGAATACTCATCCAATTGATCTACTGGATACGATTTTCAACTTTAGTTAATCAGTTAGTTCTGAGTACTGTCGTTCACTATTATAAAATTAATGTTGTATTTAGGGGTGCATGTCGCTGCGTCAAATTGCCGTAATGTCAAATACCCGCTGTGTCCAATTGCCACTGTGCCAAAACGCATCCCCACCACTTACATACTTGTAATAACGTATGTCGAGAGACTACTGGCAATCGGGCATAGGTTTTGGTATTTACTACACTAACAAAACCGTACTAGAGCCCCACAAACTCGTGAAATTGCCTCTGTGTCGAAATAAATTTGCAGTAGTCTCTCGACATACGTTATTACAAGTATGTAAGTGGTGGGGATGCGTTTTGGCACAGTGGCAATTTGACACAGCGGGTATTTGACATTACGGCAATTTGACGCAGTAGCATTTAGCCTAGTTTTGAAATTAGCGTCAAGTGTCAGTTGGTATATTTTATGTTTGATTTACTTATATAATAATCCTTGTCTCTATGACAAAGGTGATCTCGAATATTAATGTCATCTTAGACGATAAGCGTCAAAATAAATTCTAGTTCTAGATTCTGATTGGTAGTTTATACAGAAAATGCATTAACTACTAAGTACAAGTTCGGAGTTTGCAAATCCCTGCGCTAACTGTAATTACGTGGAGCTAATTTCGTTATTGTGAACGCTACAAGTGAAATACATATATCAAATCACTAACAACAACTATACCAACTGACTATAACTACTAATTTCGTATTGTGAGTTTAAATCTTACTCCTAGTTTCAAAACAAACTATATTTTATATTTATCTACTCAGAATGATGATTATTATGTTACACTCGTGTTGATAAATATGCCACAACTTTGAATACATACATATTATGAGTGTGTGCGGTTATCTGGTCGTTAGTTAAGAGTATTTACTCCATTTTAATGACGTTTATATTTTATTTATAAAATGTTTCGACGTCATCAGACTGGACGTGACTTATTGAAGACTAATTTGATGTTTTTTTTGTAGATTTATCAATACAACGAACATGGAACAAATTTTAGAATTAGTGTCCAGTTTAACAGAAATTGTTAAAGTAGAAAATAACCGCAGTACGCCCCTGTCACACCAGAGTAGGGCACCGTTACACTTTATACTACAAAATAAGGTAAGTTAAACATTATTTATTATATTTACTCTCATTTTATGGTCATATTTTACGCAAAACATTCTTGATTTATTAGTATAAGTTTAAAATTTTGTATGATTTATTCGGAATAATATCGCCTTCACCCAGCTTGAATGTTTGACTTCTTTAGTTTGGAATTTCCGCAATTTCATCAATACTCAATCGAGTAGACTCTCTCCTGGTGCACTCGACCGAAAAGCAGCATTCTGATTGGTCGTCGTTCTTGTCGTCGTTATCAGACGCTTTATCATCAACACCTGTGACGTCATCGCCCTTAGAGCAAATCAGCGACGAGAGTTTAAATAGAGTCGCAAATAATTTAAATAATGAAAAGAAACAAATCTTAGAGAAAGTTTTTGTTGAATGAGATTTATATAAATTTATTTTTACATTTTTTGTTTAGAAAACATATTTTTTTAGTACTCGAGAAATGTAAAATATTTTAAAGAAGTTAGTTGCAGACTATTAATGCAATAATTTATTGAAGCTTAACATAAATGTGATTTAATATTTTCAAATTTATCAAAAATGCAGAAAATTGTTTTATTCATAGATTATTACATTTAGCCTTCGGAGCTACAATTTCTTGTTACGGCCCTGGTAAAAGCTCATAAAATAAAAAGAATATTATTAGAATCATAGTAGCATATGATATTTTTGTTTCTATGAATAAAACAAATGCGAATCTGTGTAATTATAGGTTAAGATTAAAACAAAATACAGTATATAGGTAAAAAGATCGAAGGAATCCATGAAAATTATTTTGTTTGTAAACAAATGAACGACGTTTATTTAAGACTGCTAAGGTGACTTCGATTCTTTCAGCCGATTTCAAACTAATGCAAAAATATTTGTTTAAAACTTGCATTAGTCCCACGTTCATAAATGTTTAGTTTGAGCTTTGTAAAAATTTAATATGTAAAAAGCATTTTTATATTTAAAGGAATCTTCTTTTTTAACTTGTTGCTTTATTATCCAGTCAAACATATAATTTGTTCTCACGTTTGACTCAAATATGTAAAATTATAAATGTTAGATTAATAATAAAACATTTTTCGTAGATCCTGCCTTTTATAAGTTCCACAATTTTTTATTTTACCTACTAGTTTGCTTAAAAGGATTATACTAATTTAATTACGAGGGTATTAATATCAATATTTATAAAGTAATATTTGAGAAAAGTAGTAACTGTAGTTTTAAAAACAGCTATTAAATGATTACTATCAACTAAATAAACAATCGTACCATTCAGATAATTAAAATTTAATAATTTGGTAGCTATTAATTTTTTCTGCTATTACTACTAATGCTTTTAAATTAAATATGCACTAATTCTCTTTACAATTTTACTAATGGATCTTGTGATCAACATTACATACTTCTGCGTAATTTATTTTGTAACGAACATAACTAATTATTTCTAAAGAGCAAAAATGAGTTTGTTTTCAAAAATATTTGGAAAAAAGCGTAAAATACAAGATTTATACGACGCTATGCGATCTGTGTACATATTTTGTAAAATATTTGGTGTCTGCGTTTATAGTATCGATGGACCAACGCATAACAGGTCTTTAAAATTTATGAAAAAAGATTTACTAATTATATTCTGGCAATGTTTTATTCTACTGTACGTTATTCTTGATTTATATAATTATGACGAGTACTATAAAATGCATAATCCAAATGAGACATTTGTTATAAAAACATCGTTTAAATTTCAAATGGTTATAACTATCCTCAATCAGATTGTGATATTTACATTTATGCTCCGAAATCGCAAAAATTTTAACAAGATTTTTACGAGTTCAAGTGAAATTGACAAAATGATGCAACAAATTAATATAGAATTGAATTATACACTTTTGTATAAATATAACAGAAAAATATTGTACATTTTTGTTGCAGTTTATCAGTTAATTACAGTACTGACTATATTCGCTGCATTATTTGAATCAGATTTTTTCATAGTACAGAAAGAAATCAAGAATTTATTTACTCATTCAATAAAAGTGGGTATAATCAGCCTAATTGGCATATTTTTATACGACTTGAAACTAAAATTTATTCTGGTAAATAATGCCTTAACTGAAATTGAAAATAAAATGGTATTAAAAACAATAAGCAATACGAATAATGATTTAATTATTCTACAACAAATTACCTGGATATTCTTGAAGCTAAACGCGTATTCTAAACTTATAAACAATACATTTAATTCTATATTTTTGTCAGTGTTTACTACCAGTTTTGTTAGTGTTGTTGTAACTATCTACTATATGTTCACATTTTTATATAAAGTTTTTGGCGCAACTGATATGGGATTAGTATTTATACCAGCAATTATTGTTACTAATCTTCATCATATTGACCTGGTCTTTTTTGTATTATACAATATCAACGGCGTACTTCAACAGGTATTAATTTATTTTATTATATTTTGCTATAAATGAAAAGTTTCATGCTTGCAGAATAAATTATTTTATGAAAAATTCAATCGTATTCGTTACAAAAGTGATTGCTCGTCTGATATACGTGAAACGGTAAATAAATTATTGTTTCGATATGAATTTAATTTTAAATTTCAATCTTTTCAGGTTGGAATATTTTTGTTGCGACTAAAACCTCTGAAAATTACATTTACAATTTATAACTTGGTAAACTTAAATAATTCTTTATTTTACACCGTAAGTATTGTAATAGTATTCGATTTTAAATGAATTATTTTAAGAAAATAGAACTGACGTTATTTAATTTCAGATGACAGCTTGTATTGTTACATACACAATTATTTTACGGCAGTTTGATTTGTTACCTTAGTACGAATATAAAGAATATTGATCCTTAATATTACAAATAATGCAAAATTAAATTACCATAATTTACAAAAATAAATAAAATAAATTTGTACCATAGTTTTTTCAACTAGGTTGGCAACACTAATCTTGCATACGATAATATTTTTCAATATAGTTGGCAACACTAGTTATCAATCGATCACGTGATTTTTGGTGTTGCGATCAGCTTCAGCTGTTAGTTTAAAGTTTGTTTTGTTAGTGTTTATCAAAGTATTTTGTACTTTAAACTCTTCAGTTAACAGTAAAAAGTGAATTTTTAAACATAAATTAAAAGTGGCTTGACTGTATGCATAAAATACAAACAACGCAGACTCTGTAGTGAAAAGTGAGGTTAATGTTAGTGCAGCTGAACTATTTACATTTTAATTTACTAATACCGCTTATTTATATGTTTATGGTACATGCAAATTATTAAAACACATTTTAATGTTACGTATACTTCTATTTATTTACGTCGAATAATCAGTTTTAGTTGTGTTTGTTAAATATGTGTACTAGTTCAAATAATTGCAAAATGAGTATTGCAACAAACACTTGCGTATACAAAAACTGTTACAATACTCGACTAAAGAACAGAAAAGTGCGTTTTTATTCATTTCCAATGAAAGACCCCGAGCGAATGGAAAAGTGGATAGTAAACACAGGCAATACTCGGCTACGAAAATTATCTTTAAATGATATTCAAAATAATCGTTTGGTGTGTGACAAACACTTCACTCAAGACAGTTTTATAAATGAAACCCGCCATCGGCTTGTTTATAACGCAGTGCCTATTAAATATAGTGACGTTAGGAGTTTACAAGAAACACCTTCTTCATCAAAGCCGTACTCGGTCATAACGTCGCCGAAATATCAATTTAATAAACTTAAAGTTGAAGAATCATTCACAAATTGCAGCCATACTGAAAGGGACATTTTCGAGGTTAGTAATAAAGCCTTGTTCACATATAGATTCTTTCATGGTTTGAATTTAAATTGAATCTTCAATGAGTCTTGGAAAAGATGAATTTGTAATTCATTGAGAGCTTAAAACAGTGAATTCCTGTTTTTTCAAAAGCCTTGTTCACATAAGCATTTAGTTTGATGGTTTTAAGTTAAGAAACACACGGCATTTACATAATGAACTTAAAATTGTAAACATAAACTTAAAGTTTGGAGAATTTAAATTTAAACCTTCAAACTAAATGCTTCTGTGAATGAGGCTTAATTACATGAAAAACAAACCTTATTTTGTATTAAATATGAGTGAAAATAGGTCTCATAGTAATTTATTTGCAGGACTGCAACGACATTACTATAATTAAACATGAAATTGAAGAAAATGAAATGACCGAATTATTGATAGAAGAAACAACAGTTAATACTGTCGAAAACAACATTTTTGTACGTATAAAGCTCTGTTTATTATATTATTTTATTTTAACTATGACAAATTTGTAGGTACCGAAAATTAAGAAGCAATACCGAAGTGGCAAATGTTTCGTACCGCATTGTACCACGCGGTACAATAGCAAAGCGGGTCCTCGCACAGTGACCTTATTTAGCGTACCTAGTGATCCAGCTTTAAAAATGCAGTGGCAAGAACAAATAGACAGATCAGACCGCGAGCTGCAAAACGAAGATGTTGTATGCGAAAAACATTTCGCTGAAGAAGTTATTACTCGTGGCAGAAAAATAGGAAATGTAGGTAGAGTAAAATTCAAATAGCTAGGACCCTGGACTGCGCGAGAAGGCAGAGCTAGCGAGTATATGCTGCGCTGCACTTCACTTAATTTTCAAACTAAACTAAAATATAACTCAATCACAATCAATTAGAAAATTTACAGCGTTACACGAAGCAAAACACTAGGAACGTCAACATGAGAATAACAGATATTGAAGCTGATGTTCTGTAGAACAGACAGTAGCGTGGACGAGAATTCGTACTTCGCACAGGGTTCTAGCTACTTGAATTTTACTCTAACACATTGCCATAAGACAGACTTCTGAAATTCACCAAATTTCGTGGTGTGAATGCGGCTTATACATTATTGACAATTTTAGGTGAATTATAAATACCAACGGCCGAGATTAAAAAAAGATGCTGTACCTACAGTTTTTCCTAAATATAATATTAATTTACCTGAAACTTTTACCGATGAATTTACAATGAAGCAGCCTCAAATTGAACATATCAACATGGGTAAGTCATAAATGACATAAAGGTTTGTTCACACATGGAGTCTTTAATAGGAAAGAATAAAACGCACGTAAAAATCAATCCAAACCGAGTATGTGGGGCTCAAAAAGGGTTTATTTAGTTCAGTTTCTAAAGAATTAATATATTGTACATTTCAGAACAATTTCAAGAAGAATACAAAGTGGAAATCGTGGATACTCCAAGTTTCGCCGGTTCATTTGACGATGAAGTCACCAACAACAAAAATACAGAAATTTTTGAATCTCTTTCTCAAGACCTTTTGACTCCATTTGGTTGGAATCTCAACCGTTTAGAAAATGAAGACGGTATATTTACAGTTTTTACTCAACTTAGATTATGTCAATTTGGTCCCGTTGTTTACAAGTCTCTCGTTATAAAGGAAGATTTGTCTTGTTCAATTTATTACATGGAACAAAAATTTCAAGATGTCAAAATATGTTCCGTAGCTGAGGCGAAAGACACATTGCGGTAAGAGAATTGTTGTAAAATATTTAAATCTGATCACATATTTTACTAGAGTAAAATTTAAATAGCTGCGCGAGAAGGCAGAGCTTGTCATGTACATTTTACAAAAGCGGAGCTAGCGAGTATATGCTGCGCTGCACTTCACTTAATTTTCAAACAAAACTCAAATATAACTCAATCACAATCAATTAGAAAATTCACAGCGTTACACGAAGCTAAACACTAGGAACGTCAACATGAGAATAACAGATATTGAAGCTGATGTTCTGTAGAACAGACAGTAGCGTAGACGAGAATTCGTACTTCGCGCAGGGTTCTAGCTACTTGAATTTTACTCTATTTAGTCTTTTTATGTATCTACAGAATAAATTACAAACAATAAAGCCTCATTTACATAAGCATTTTTTAGTTTTAAGGTTTACATTTATGTTTACTTTCAAGTACTGTGAATGCTCGTGTTTAGTTAGATGTATTCAAACTTTCTTAAACGTAAACATAAATATAAACCTTAAAGCTAGATGCTTCTGCGAATGAGGCTTAACAAATATTAAACGATCGTCGACTACAAAACATGAATTGCATTTTATTTATTAATAATTTTTTTAAATGGTTTAAATTCCGATGAATGTATTTGATATTGATAATAAATCGATTTATTTCATCTGTTGATAATGTTTTATCTTTTAGACAAATGGAAGAACAAAATCTATGTGAGGGAGGTCCAAAAACTTTTGAGTTTATTAAAAAATCTTGGATTTCCGAAGTCGCGACTATGGACAGAAAATTCAAATGCTGGCGACATGTCAACTGCAAAATTGTTTGCGAGAGAGATTCAAAATGTTATAATTGTATAAATTTATCTACTTTCTAAGTAAAATACAGACATGCTGAAAAAATAGAAACATTAAAGGTAAATAATTTATTATGTGTATAAAAATAAACTATTATTTCAACACATTTCTTAATTTTCAGCCCTTTATTATTATTTTCTTACACAGTATTTATTTTAATCGTTTTATTTGATAACTTCACAAGTCTTTATATTGAGCTACAGAATTATTTGTTGTAAAAATAGTTAAACTGTTTGCGTGAATCTATATTTATTTATTTGAACACAAAGTGCGCATGACTAGAATTCAATAAGTTTGTAAGTAGTAAACAGACGAGTTTACATTTGCCGATCAACTAATTAATAAATTTTGTGTAATGGCGAACGTTTGGCGTCCGTTTTGTGATAAAGATTCGTGCACTAGGAAGCTTACAATATTGTTCAATTGCAATTTAAACAAAGGTAATCTTTAAATTACGGAAGATGTAATGTTTCTATAGAAGTTTTTCTTTGTATTATATAGCAGAGCTGCTGTTACATTCTTTCGGCAGCAATGAAGACTCTTGCAGCTCTTCAGAGGTTCACCAAAAGGTTGTGGAAGACTCCAAGAACTTCAGAGACTGTTAAAATCCTTAGAAGATGACCAGACTGAAGAAGTTTCCAATCTGCAACAATATGAAGCAATCAAACTGTCTTCTTACTCGGTAAGTGTTTATAAATCAATCAATAGGCTTTTAAATGTGGCTACCTATGTTTTATAAGCTGCATAATGCTTCGAAGAAGGTTGTAGGTCCCCATTTTCATTAGTAATTGCGTTCTGAGGGGCTGTAGAGTACATTTGATAGGTAAATAAATCTTTTATTTCGTCTATTCATTTGTGCAATTGTGAACTTAGAATTCAATCAATAGGGTTACCTATGTTTTAAAAGCTGTAGAATGCGTCGATGAAGGTTGTTGGGCCCCATTGTCATTCGTTTTTGCGTTCTAAATGGTTATTAAGATTATTTGGTAACCTCCAGTCTACACATATCCATTTGTCATCTTAAGATTCAATCAATAGGCTTCAGAATGTGGTTACCTATGTTTTATAAGCTGCAGAATGCGTCGATGAAGGTTGTTGGGCCCCATTGTCATTAGTTTTTGCGTTCTAAATGGTTATTAACACATTTGATGTCTACGCTAACCTTCGGCCTACACATATCTATTTGTCATCTTAAGATTCAATCAATAGGCTTCAGAATGTGGTTACCTATGTTTTATAAGCTGCAGAATGCGTCGATGAAGGTTGTTGGGCCCCATTGTCATTCGTTTTTGCGTTCTAAATGGTTATTAACACATTTGATGTCTACGCTAACCTCCAGCCTACACATATCCATTTGTCATCTTAAGATTCAATCAATAGGCTTCAGAATATGGTTACCTATGTTTTATAAGCTGCAGAATGCGTCGATGAAGGATTTTGGGCCCCATTGTCATTCGTTTTTGCGTTCTAAATGGTTATTAACACATTTGATGTCTACGCTAACCTTCGCCCTACACATATCTATTTGTCATCTTAAGATTCAATCAATAGGCTTCAGAATGTGGTTACCTATGTTTTATAAGCTGCAGAATGCGTCGATGAAGGTTGTTGGGCCCCATTGTCATTCGTTTTTGCGTTCTAAATGGTTATTAACACATTTGATGTCTACACTAACCTTCGGCCTACACATATCTATTTGTCATCTTAAGATTCAATCAATAGGCTTCAGAATGTGGTTACCTATGTTTTATAAGCTGCAGAATGCGTTGATGAAGGTTGTTGGGCCCCATTGTCATTCGTTTTTACGTTCTAAATGGTTATTAACACATTTGATGTCTACGCTAACCTTCGGCCTACACATATCCATTTGTCATCTTAAGATTCAATCAATAGGCTTCAGAATGTGGTTACCTATGTTTTATAAGCTGCAGAATGCGTCGATGAAGGTTGTTGGGCCCCATTGTCATTCGTTTTTGCGTTATAAATGGTTATTAAGATTATTTGGTAACCTCCAGCCTACACATATCCATTTGTCATCTTAAGATTCAATCAATAGGCTTCAGAATGTGGTTACCTATGTTTTATAAGCTGCAGAATGCGTCGATGAAGGTTGTTGGGCCCCATTGTCATTCGTTTTTGCGTTCTAAATGGTTATTAACACATTTGATGTCTACGCTAACCTTCGGCCTACACATATCCATTTGTCATCTTAAGATTCAATCAATAGGCTTCAGAATGTGGTTACCTATGTTTTATAAGCTGCAGAATGCGTCGATGAAGGTTGTAGGGCCCCATTGTCATTCGTTTTTGCGTTCTAAATGGTTATTAACACATTTGATGTCTACACTAACCTTCGGCCTACACATATCTATTTGTCATCTTAAGATTCAATCAATAGGCTTCAGAATGTGGTTACCTATGTTTTATAAGCTGCAGAATGCGTTGATGAAGGTTGTTGGGCCCCATTGTCATTCGTTTTTGCGTTCTAAATGGTTATTAACACATTTGATGTCTACGTTAACCTTCGGCCTATACATCCATTTGTCATCTTAATACTCAATCAATAGGCTTAAAAATGTGGCTACATACGTTTTATAAGCTACAGAATGCGTCGATGAAGGTTGTTGGGCCCCATTGTCATTCGTTTTTGCGTTCTAAATGGTTATTAACACATTTGATGTCTACGCTAACCTCCAGCGTACACGTATCTATTTGCCATCTTAATATTCAATCAATAGGCTTTAAAATGTGGCTACATACGTTTTGTAAGCTACAGAATGCATCGATGAAGCCAGTAGGGCCCCATTTTCATTAATATGCGTTATAGATGGTTATAAATGAAGGTTATATGAGTACACATAAATTTACTATTTCATGTCATGGAATTGGTTGAAACTTAACTAGAACATAATATATAATCAGTAAATAAGTTTGGCATACTTAATTTTTTACATATAATGTCGTATTTTAATATATTTTCGCTTTAAAACTGCTACAACACCTTTTGACAGTTCATAACTTGGAGACTTTGCCGCTAGGGTCACAAGAGCGCTGCACGCACCGCGGTGTTGAAACAATTGCAACCAGTCAATAAACAGTTATTTGCAATTTTCACAAATTTACGTCGAAGAAACCTTCTAAAGAAAATAAATTGGTGCCCGCTGTAAATCTACTACCAGAAATTCAATAGAATATAATGTAATTCAACATAAATACGTATAGAAGCAATCTATATCAATAATTGTTTGTTGCTGACAACAATTGGTGTATACCGGACAACAATCATTCAGTTGACAACAATACTTGGTTACGGATATTAAACATGAAGTGAAACAGTTATTAAAGGTGTGCAGTAAAGTGAAATACATTTGTGCAGAACAACACAATAAGTACATTTGGTATGTAGGTTTTCTATAATTTATTTGTCACATTACAACTTGGTATGTGCTTTACATGCAAATAATAGGGTTACCTATGTTTTATAAGCTGCAGAATGCTTCGATGAAGGTTGTAGGGCTCCATTTTCATTAGTTTTTGCGTTCTGAATGGATATAGAGTACATTTGATAGGTACCTGTGAAATAAATCGTGTATTTCGTCTATTCATTTATGCAATTGGGAACTTAGAATTATCAATAGGCTTAGTTATGTTTTAAAAGCTGTAGAATGCTTCGATGAAGATTGTTGGGGCTACGCTAACCTTCAGCCTACACATTTCCATTTGTCATCTTAAGCCCTGTTCGCACGGCGATCTTTGGAGATTCTACGGAGAGTCAAACTCCCGGCAAAGAAGAAGTTTGTTTCTTTCTAGTGAGAATTATTTGTTAAATTATCAATGAGTCTTGGAAAAGAAGAATTTATAATTTATTGATTGCTTCAAAACCACGTAATTCTCACTAGAAAGAAAAAAACTTCTTCTTTGCCGGGAGTTTGACTCTCCGTAGAATCTCCAAAGATCGCCGTATGCGAATAGGGCTTGAAGATTCAATCAATAGGCTTCAGAATGTGATTACATGTATCTGAAAAATTTTTGGTAGAAATCCGCAAACCAGAAGTAGTACTTTTTGAAGCTTGATATAGTTTTCCTTAAATATATTGGTACATTATTTATTTATGACTTTTGCAATTAAAAATTAAAGAAATAATAATATTACATACAATTTGCTAAATCTGGTAGTATTTAATTATAAAATAAAGTACAATTATTCTACTTTTTTGAAATTCCAGTATCTTGTCCATGATCGAATGAAATAATAAGTATCTTAACACCGGATAAGAGTTTGGTAGAAATCCGCAAACCGGAAGTAGTACTTTTGAAGCTTAATATAGTTTTTCTTAAATAAATTGGTACATTGGTTACTATGATAGCGGTTGCTATGCGATAGCGGTAACTATGATACGGTTACTATGATAGCGG
This sequence comes from Agonum fuliginosum, assembly GCA_947534325.1. Taxonomy (NCBI): domain Eukaryota; kingdom Metazoa; phylum Arthropoda; class Insecta; order Coleoptera; family Carabidae; genus Agonum; species Agonum fuliginosum. Next base: position 19,320,936 of record OX384046.1, on the reverse strand, counting down.
TTGCTATGCGATAGCGGTAACTATGAAAGCGATTGCTATGGTACGGTTGCTATGCGATAGCGGTAACTATGATACGGTTACTATTATGATAGCGGGTACTATGGTACCGGTTACTATGATAACGATAACTTTATATATGAATATTGCTAAGATAATAGTCTGTAGTATATAGTAACAGACGCATATATACATGTTAGGTGCATGTTGAGTTATACAACATGCGATTGTGCGCCTCGTGCCTGGCCAGGCGGCCATGTTTGATGTTTGTAGTTGGTGTTTTTGCCGCTAGAGGCGCGTGGCGCGCACGTAGTATGTTTTTTCAACAGTCCAGGAGGCCACTTTTGTTTTATTTATATTTCATGCACTTATTTCTGATTCCATTTTCATAGCAGTTAGTTCTTATGATATTTTTTCTCTACTTTTTTTGATAAGTCAGAAAAACTGACGATGTTACTGAGTTATTTACGCCTTTAATACCTTTGGCTCTGGTCCTTTGTTAAGAATGAACATACAGGCTGGTTTTATAAATTTATACAGGCTGTTTCGCAACTTTATAAAACTAATGAAAAATATTATTTTCGAAATTGGCTACTAGTTTTTGATAAGTTTTTTTGAAGAAGAGATAAAATCTTGAGACCCGTATTTTTTATTTACAAAAATTTTATCAACAAGCCCGAAAATAATTAATGAAAATTAAATAATATGTGCTGTGACGTATATGTTGCCATATCTTCTGAACAAAATAGAAAACAGTGACGTCACCACAAAATTCTATCTTAATTTACCAAAAAACCTAATGTTTTTTAAATGAAATTAGTATATTTACCAATGTATTAGACCTAACATTAAATGATTAAATTAAATGAACCTAAAAGTAATACAAGTACGCGAAATAAGAGATGGTCTTAGCATTCCGGCCAAACCTGTCGGTTAATTTGTATCCTAAAGTTTTAAATATACTCACAGTAAGTGGGGTAGTCACACTTAAGCTGAGAGTAAAATTATTTATGTGTTTATTACTAGAAAATAAAAGTAGACAGCACAAAAACAGCTCTATCTATCTCTCTCGCGCCGACTGTCTTCTGTTACCGTTTTTCGATTGTTTTTTGTGCATTGTTTTACGCACAGCCTCTCGTATGATGATTGTGTTTTGTTTTAGTGATATTTATAACACGCTTCCATATGCAGGAGGCAAAATTTTATTTCTGGATTTATGATGAATTTGTAAATTACATGACGGCTTTTTTGCTTAGACCATAATTTTTTTACTGTAAAATACGAGGATAGCGTCATTTTTAAAATTTTTTCTCACCTTTTAGTGGACGTGTGTTTTCTTTCTGACTTTTGATTTTTTTCCTGTCATTAAGTTGCAGTATTTAAAGTGATTTATCCATTAACTTTTAGTATAATACTTTAGCTGTAACTAGTATAATTTCAAAATTTAAATATAATTTATATTCTTGATCGTGGTATATTTGTTTCTTCGTAACATTAAAATTATGACTACAGTTGACATCAAAACATATTCATAACCACCGAAACGTGTCTATCAAATGTTGATTTCCGATATCATTCAGTTTTCTCGCTCATTATGTAATACTATTGAATAATACATTAATTACAGGTAACTACAATAAGATGAAAATACTATTGTATAGTGGTACATTATTCAAATGTCACTGTCACCACCCCAAAATGTCAAGTTAGGTTTATATTTAAATAAATACAAGTTGTAAAGAAATGTTTCACGTTAAGGGTATCGACTCCACGTAGCTCAACACCGCCCTTGTCCTATGTGAATGCATAGAAACGCTCGCTAAAAATACGGAAAAGCAGTCTAGCAATTTCTACAATGCTCACGAAGTTTTATAGATAAAGCTAAATGTCATACATTTATTTACAGACGAAGAATGCAACTAGGATTATGCCGAGTTACATTTTATAATAAATCTCTTAATAATAAGAAAAAGCATGTAAAACATTGCTTAAAACACACTTTTTCATTAATTTTGTATATGGATTTCAAAGATTTTTCAGAGTTCTAACTGGGTTAGATTAATTCTTTCACAAAACTCTAGTACCTGTTTTTCCTTAAAATTTTTAATATGCAATGAGTAAAGCAGAAACTGCTACACCTCTAAACACGCAATATTTTGTTACGGAGATATTTAAATAATCACAGACAATATGAGAATGTATAAAAGTATATTTTTCAAAACTTTGTCCATATCCGCACATTTAACGAATTTATTGGCAAAAAATCTCATAAGCTAGAAAAGTATAAAGCAGAAGGCAATGTAAAAAATCTCACATGCAACGTATGTAACAGTAAGAAAGTGCGCAAAAAATATCAAAATTTGCAACACAAAAAATTGTACCGCGCTGCCGTAAACGTATATAAGTCGTTAAACTGTATTACTATATAAATAAACATACGTCCATTCTATAAAAAATCACACAAATGTACATTATACATTTTAGTGGCATTTAGTATTCAGCTATTGACCATGGAACAAAAATATTTTTTGAAAGTTTGTAAATTTTGTAAAATTCTTAATACTCTCAAATTATCGACAAAAGATGTGACAAATATTTATTTAGTTCATTTAGAATTCATATTTAATTTTTTTAATGTTGTGTTTTAGTTTTCCCAAGATTTTTTGTTCTAGATATCGACATTGCTTGTTCATTATTTTAATATTAATAAAGGCTTGTTCTTTCATTCAAGTTTTGCTAATTGATGTCACAGCAATTAATAATTTACATTTATTGATTCGCTAATGAGACATGATTATTTTTACCTTCCGCTTACCTGTAAAGGAAGGTATTGGAATCATGCTAAAAATCGGGTAGTGAGTTTTTAGTGGATGAGCACGAATTAGGCTCCTTACAATTCATTTTTGATAGTTTCACGATGATGTCTGTGTGTATGTGTGTGTGTGTATGTCGGATAACTCAAATACGAATTACCCAAAAATTTTGATATTTGATATTTAACATTTGTATATAAATAGGAAAAGCTCATTAGATTTTGGTACAAATATCTTCACCGGAAGTGATATTTTTTGAAGATTGAAAAGATTAATTGTCAAAAATTTAGATAAATATAGTATTTATTTGTAATAAGAATAAGAGGCAAAGTTATTTGCAACTTACGTTATAAAAAAATTGTCTTTACTGCAGTAAAATTCAAAAATAAATTTATCAAATAAAAATCTTGTAATCCATGTTCGATTGAATTTTGTTTCTGTGTAAAAAATATTGACAGGTTGACATACTAGTGCTATATGTCATAAGTAAGATATTAAATGTAGTAATTGAACGGAGGATGGCTTCAACACAGAAGAGTTTTCCTGTGAATGCATCTTTTTATTCAGATGATGCAAATTTCTGTGTTTGAATATTTAGATTTTTATTTGTATATTTTAAATGGGCACCGGATTGTACGTATACATTTCTGTTTAAAGTCTAGATATGGCGGAAGGTTGTGTGATGGCCACGTCAGATTTTTATTAAATACAGCCAGAATCGTTCAAATTGTCTTTTGGATTCCTTAATTTCTAGTCAGTAACAAGTGTTGGGCCTTAATTAAAAAAAAATAAAAACCAAACAAAAAAACACATAAACGTTTGGGTCCGTAGCGCTGCTGTGCACATTTCTCTACATTATAAAAACAATCGCCTATCGTATGTCATATCACTCGTGTCGTATCGTATGACACTACACAAAAACAATAGCGCAGCGTGCCACGTGCAGCCAGCCAATCAGAGCGCTCACATCCATACAGTGGAGAGGGGAATACACCACATGTGTGTGCGTGTGTGTGTGTGTGTGGATAACTGTTATTGTACAAGCCGCTAACTCATCAAAATATTTACTTTTTATACTAATTTTTGAATTCTAATTCACAAAAATCCACTATTTGGTGTATTTTTTTACTTCTTGTGTCTTATTTTTTAAGACAGGTATTGTAATGGGTCAAAATTTTCGATTATAAGTCTCTAGAATATAAATGTATATTTTTAGTATCAAAATATTTACTTTTTATACTAATTTTTGAATTCAAATTCACAAAAATCCACTATTTGGTGTATTTTTTTACTTCTTGTGTCTTATTATCTAAGAGAGGTATTGTAATGGGTCAAAATTTTCGATTACAAGTCTCTAGAATATAAATTTATATTTTTACGATGATGTCTATGTGTATGGACGTTTAAATGTATGGATGTATGGACGTGTGTGTCATAATTTTTCGTCCATGGTAACTCAAAAAGTATTAAACCTTTAATAACAAAATTTTATATTTAAGGTTTTAAACTGCAAACTGGAAGTAGTACTTTAGAAGTTTGATATAGTTTTCTTCAATAAATTGGTACATTATTTATTTATAACAATTTTTGCAACTAAAAATATAATTATCTATGGGTACAGTTAATTATAAATACAATTTGCTGAATCTGGTACTATTTAACAACAAAATACTTTTTTGAAGTTATGAAATTTGTTTCTACACAAAAATTGAAATATTATGACAGTGGCAGTACAGTTGACATATTTTGCTTGCATCTTGGTTTACATATGAACATGAAACTATTAAAATGTAAGTAAAACTATTTATTAGATTAGTAGAATAAGCAGAGTTAGACGAGAAGTCGTGTGCTGGCCACATCAGATTTTTATAACAATTTATGCAATCAAAAATAAAAGATAATATAATTATTTATGGGTACAGATAATTTTTTTGAAATTCCAAAATGTTTCTACACAAAATTTAAATTATTATAACAGTGACGAAACTATTAAATTTGATATGTAATTATTTATTAGATTATTAAAATTTCAACGAATTTTTTAATAATTTACAATACAGGGTGTTTCAAAAAATAATAAATCAAATCGCAAGGACTTTGAAACAAATTTGGCGCAAAATTTCACGCAAACACGTCCCTCAATTGAAATATTTTTTACTATAAAATGCCTCCGTATATTTGTCATGATAGTAATTCTAACCACATGTGCGCCAGTGATTTTTTCCGTTTGAAAATAAGAAAAAATTAAGTTTTTAACTCGGCTACTCGACAAACGAAGGGTGTTATGGATTAATCTTTTTATCGTAATGTTTTGTTTACATGGCAGTAGATTTTTCTGGTATTTCTGAGTTGATGTTTTATTTTTCTTATAAAAACTACCCTAGTATATTAACATGTGTGAAGTTTAAAATTTCATTTAAGTGGACGGTGTTCTACACAAAGCGCCGCGTGGAAAGTGGACGGTGTTCACACCAGAAAACACAATAGTAGCAAATTAGCAATCCAGTCAATTATATTGAAAGGAGACCTCAAAAATGAGATTGCCATGAAAACAGTTTTCAAAAAGTTAATAGTTCTATAAATATTTGAGATTTTATGTATCTACGTCACAATAATGCGTTTTACGTGTATTCTTACTTACAGTAATAAACTACCAAATTGTATTTTATTGTAACAGAAACAGTTGATTTTACATTAGTAGATTTTAATCCCATGGTTTGAGAATATTGTCAGCTATACATCTACGTCACACAAACTTTAAAAATTAATTACAGCTTTATTAAGGTAGAAAATCCGTCGGTCATAAGCGTGCGTAATTTCGGTGTGAGGCGAGGCCGAAGCAGTCAAATAATCAGAAATAAATCATTAAATATCGTAGATTTGGATGTAAATTACAAATCATAGGTATCCAATTAAATAATAAATACAATTGAAATTTAAGTTTACACTGAAATGCAGTAGTAGTACGTCAAAAACATAATTTTTCTTGAGACTGGAACCTTTTGCATGCGATTTCTCAACCATTATTGCGGTGACTCATATTTTTTATTTTTCTAATAAATACCTCAAAAATCAAAGAATAACATATTCGTTTTCCAAATATGTGTTGGGTTGTTATGATATAAAATGTTCTAATCGTTTAGTAAATCTACTGGTAACCTCCATATACGCAATGTATTTTAGCGCGTTTTTGTGTCAACTTTAAATTCAATTATCTTCGTTATTTCAACGGTTACCTATAAATTTTAATTTTTATTCAAATTCTACGACTTGTAATGAATGCTGTATATTAATTTAAGTCATATTTTGGGTTGTCACTACCCATGGATTTACTACTTTAAGAACAATTATTAAGGCTTACCAGTACTCTCAATCGCTTTCAAATAACATGAAGTTTCAATACAAAACTTTTTTTAAAAATGGTAAACTACCCTATTCTAAAATGCGTTCGAATCTACAAGAAACATTTCACAGGAAAATTCAAATCTAGAATTTATATTTGGCTAAATTCAAGCTCAGAAATCTATAAAAGTTATAGTCAAAACCTTTATTGTACATTTTAGAATCAATTGACATCTAAAATTTAAAATATATTGCAAAATATAGTTCTTTATTAATTGTTAAAAGTTCTTGTTATCATAATTTAGCACAAAATTTTATCCAACTTTGAAATGAAATAAATATAATTTATTTGACTACATTTTCTACCTGTAATGATTGATAAATGTCAGAATTCTGTCACTTTTCAAATATACAGGTTGGTGGAGGTGAAATGCGAACATAGGGAACATACACGACAATCGAACCTTCATGTCAGGCTTGATATATTTTGTAGTAGTGTCACAAAACGAAGTAATGTGAATTTGTGTGGCAAAAAGAGTCATCAATAACAGAAATAATAATAAAATCTAAAAGTACATGTAAACTTTCTCGTTCTGCTCGTACACATACATTATTATGCAAAGAAAATATTTTAATGAAAATAAAAATTTCAATAATATGACAGGTACTTTGACATTGACAGTACTTATGCCTAGCATGATAACTCCATTGTCATATATTTCCCTATGTTCGCATTTCACCTCCACCAACCTGTATATGTTTTACAACGACGTATGGATGTATGGACATGTGTCACAATTTTTCGTCCACGAAAACTCAAAAAGTATCAAACCTTTAATAACAAAAATTTATATTTAAGATTTTAATAAGTATCTTAACACCGGATAAGAGTTTGGTAGAAATCCGCAAACCGGAAATAGTACTTTTGAAGCTAGATATAGTTTTTCTTAAATAAATTGGTACATTATTTATAAAAACAGATAATTTTGAACACAATTTGCTGAATCTGGTAGTATTTAACAATAAAATAAAGTACAATATGTATAATATGTGCGGCAGCTCCACCCAAACTGGGTATCTATACCCAGTATTTATATATTTGTCACAAAATCTTTTTTATGATAATTCTTTCCTTGTCTGCGTCTTTTCTTAGCACATGTGTTAGTAGTGATTTTTTACGCTACTAAGTTGTGTTGCGCGCTGCTAAGTTAACACCCGGCTAGTAGTGCGCTAATAGCCCTCTCGATAACAAGTGAATAGCGCTGACAAGTTGTAACAAGTGAACGATATTGATACTTTAGTGGGGTTATGTTCAGTGAGGTTTTATTGTGATAAGTTTATTATTTTTTTTAAGGTAAGATTAAAAATTATAATTATAAAAACATTGAAAAAATTTGATATTATGGTTTTCCAAAACGTTAAAAAAATATTTTTTTCATTAAAATGCACAAACCGTAGCAATATTTAAATTTTTTATTGAAATAATAATAATTACAGATGTATTTGGACGCAACTTACGACCAAAACACAAATTTTCAAACCAATCTTCAAGAAAACGACTTTACATCAACAGAGCATATAATAAATCAACATTTTTTTCAATCAGAAAACAATTCGACAAATTTAAACTCATTTAATTTGACAGAAGAACAAAATGAATTAGTAGAAAAATTCAATGCTGCATTTTTCGAGGCACAGACCGAACGTAGCCAAGAAACCAACGAAAATTTCTCGGATATTTTCGAAGAAAATAATCAATTCGATGCAGACACAGATACGAATTTTTTATTGGACATATTTTTAAACAACCAAGACATAGACACTTCCACAGAGCAAAGCAGTTCGACATACGAAACAGAAAACCAAGAAAATAATTTTCAACAACATTGTAAAAACTTTGGCCTGCATTTCGAGACAGAAAAGTCAATTTTTTACGTGACACCGCCGCTAAAACAGTTTTCCACCGAACCCGCGACGGATTTTCAAAATCTAGATGATCTAGATCTGTCGGATATAGATTTTTGTGATAATTTATCCAACAGTTCGTTTGATATAGAGACTATTGCGACTGAACTGTGTGAAAATGATCAATTTGATAATGAGTTGGTAACTTTGCCGTCTGTTGAGACCTTTGGAGGACATTTTGCCCAAAAAAAATTTTTGGAGCTCAACAATTTTATCAGAAATTCGCCATCAGACTGCATTAATTTATTTTCTACGGTAAGTCAACAAAATAATACTCATTTGAAGTTAAAATCTGATTTTTTTGGTCAATATCAAATAATTTATTTTGATTTTTGACCAATTTATGCTTTTATATTCTGAAAAAATATTTATTTATATTATTTCGAAGTTATTAATGAATTACAAATTCTTTTTGTCCAAGAATCATTGAAGGTTCAAAGCGGCAACGCTATTTGATGTCAATTCTTACCGATTCTTTACCAAATTCAAAAGAATCCTCAGAGAATCCGCGTATAGACAGGCCTGAAAAATATTAGAAAAACATTACAATTAAAAATAATTAATTTGTCTACTGATATTTCAATTCAGTAAGACTATGTAACATCATCTAATACTTTTACTATAGTTTTTTTACTGAGAGAAGTAAAAACAATTTTTTTTTGAGATTTAAATGCTTCTGATTGGCTGGAACCCAAATCGTACAAATGTCAAAACATTATTTGACAATATATTATTTAATTTGTTCATTTAATATGATTTCAGTAAATAAAATAACTTGTAAATTATTATAGTTTAGTTGTTCTACTAAATTCAAATAAAAATTTAACAAAAAAGCATTTTTTTAAAGCATTATGATTATAGTCTTCAATAAATTTTAAAACTGAATTATAATTCATTGATATCTCCAACGTATTTTAACCAAGATTCAAAAGCACGAAATAATATTACAAACATTTTAATATACAATTATTTCAGTCCCAAAACGTCCAAACAACATACGGCCATCTGCTGTCCACAAAACCAGTCAACAACAATCTATCCTCAATTTCATCTTATGACCAATCAAACACTACAAACCAAATAGTTTTACCCCAATCAGAAGCCATTTTACACGACGGCGACGTTCTTCTGTCGTCATCGTCCGCCATCTTTCCTAAACATGGCCGCCGACGTCGAGCATACCGGCGCCAACTGCAGCAAGAAGACATCTCAATCAGTTCGACAGAATTTTCCACGCAAGACAACAGTGATGTTGAATTTGACGACACCGGAAGTTGTGTCAGCGAAAGCGGAAGTCATTTTCAGTGCAAATGGGAGGAGTGTTACCTTGTTTATAAAGACCAGAAGAGTCTGGTACGCCATATTGAAAAATCCCACGTTGAAATTAAGAAAGGTAACTATTTTCAACAATTGTTATTCATATTTGATACAAAATAATTATTTTAGGGGAGGAATTTTCTTGTTTGTGGATAAATTGTCCACGAAAAAATAGACCATTCAATGCAAGATACAAACTTCTTATACATATGAGGGTCCACAGTGGTGAAAAACCTAATAAATGCCCGGTAAGTTTAGTCAAAACAGAGAATGAAATAAAATATTGCAAGAGGGAAACTGTCAGTGTTATGTGACCAAGAAATACTTATTTGATTATTTTTTAAAATTATGAACGTTTAAAATCATACCTTATTAATATTAACAGCTTAAGAAACACATTTGGCTAACTCGTAACTAAATAACTGCTTAAATATAATCTGTTTAACAATGTTTGACGTTCGCGGACACAAGACGACAATGTACAATCACAACAACAAAGTAATATTCTATGCTCTTCACAAAGATTACAATAATCATATTTCTGTTGTCGGTTTTGCAGTTTCCTACTTGTACGAAGGCTTTTTCTCGTCTCGAGAACTTGAAAATACATCAGAGAAGTCACACAGGCGAGCGGCCATACTTATGTCAGTTTAGACACTGTCCAAAAGCATTCAGTAACAGTTCGGATCGAGCTAAGCACCAACGTACACATCTGGATACGGTATGTTATATAATTCATTCATTCTTGTACTAGATTTCGTTCCCGAGAGCTTTAATTTGATACCACACTCGATAGTACGTCAATAATTAAAAATCTGATGTGGCCAACACATGAACTCTCGACATACTCCACTATTATACTAATTAAATGTGTTTGAAGGTACTTACTTACAAATATACCATTGTAGAAGAATTTCATTCATACAAAGTAGAATTTTTAACTTCTTGTAATTGGAAAATGGTGCTAACGTTCCCGAGAGCTTTAATTTGATACCGCACTCGATAGTATGTCAATAATTAAATATCTGATGTGGCCAACACATGACCTCTCGACATACTCTACTATTTTACTGATTAAAAGTGTTTGAAGGTACTTACTTACAAATATACCATTGTAGAAGAACCTCATTCATATAAATTTGTAGAATTTTTAACTTCTTGTAATTGGAAAATGGTGCTAACGTTCCCGAGAGCTTTAATTTGATATCGCACTCGATAGTATGTCAATAATTAAATATCTGATGTGGCCAACACATGAACTCTTGCTATACTCTACTATTTTACTGATTAAGTGTGTGTGAAGGTACTTACTCACAAATATACCATTGTAGAAGAACCTCATTCATACAAATTTGTAGAATTTTTAACTTCTTGTAATTGGAAAATGGTGCTAACGTTTCCGAGAGCTTTAATTTGATATCGCACTCAATAGTATGTCAATAATTTAAAATCTGATGTGGCCAACACATGACCTCTTGCCATACTCTACTATTTTACTAATTAAAAGTGTTTGAAGGTACTTACTTACAAATATACCATTGTAGAAGAACCTCATTCATACAAATTTGTAGAATTTTTAACTTCTTGTAATTGGAAAATGGTACTAACGTTTTGAATACAAATTTTGGTGCACATTGTTATTAAAAAATCCATAAATTTTGAGGATATTCCAGAAAAAATCTTCAGATCCTCAAGAAACTACCACTTCCGGTTGCACTACAACACTAAAATCTAATCAGATATAATCTAGGGTGTCAGAATATGATATACAAGATTTCAAATTTTTTTATTCAGTGGTATTTGACTTATCTATCCATCCATCCATACACACTGACATCATCAAGTGTTAATAGTAGTTTTTTTGCAGAAACCGTACGCCTGTCAAATAACGGGCTGTCAAAAAAGATACACGGATCCATCAAGTCTTCGTAAACACGTCAAAAACCACACAATACTCGAACAAACACAATTAAAACGAAAACAGCAACAAAACCGTGAAAGCAATCCAAACATAACCAACAAACAGCCGTCAGTGGAGAAACAGAAACCTACCTTGCCGGTACAGCCATCTAGGCGCGAGTTCCGGAAGTTCAACATAAACTCGTACCACGCAGACAGCGGCGGGAAATTTAAAAAACTTAGCTTTAATTCTGCGGAGGAAGCGATGACGTCACAGTATTCGTGCAATGTCAATTGTTCTGCCAATGAGCATTCGTATTCCACTTGCGCGCAGGTGTTTGAAGAGTTTGTTACTAAAGAAACTATTTTAAAAAATGTTAAAATCGATTTAAAGAATAAAATCTCTGAGAAAAATCGGCAGAAACGTCTAAATGATATGTGCAGTGAGTTGTATTGACTTGCACTGACTGTTTTTGTAAATAAATGTTTATATTGTTTAGTTATAAGTTTTTTAAAGATATTTTTGTATGTTATATTGTTTTAAATATTGTATTTTTATCAAATAAATCAAGTATTTCATTGTATTAAATATGAAAATATCGCAACAATTATTTATCAATTTATTAACAGTTGTTAATAAATTGATAAATAAAAAACTCGTTAGAATTTCATTATTTCCCTGTTCATTGTATACTTCTACGGCCCTGTTACAGTAACAACCGTCTCCATAGCATCTGTGTTCATAACAACCATTTCCATACCAACCATTGGCCACAAAATAAACGGTTACCTTAGCAACCAATATCATAGAAACCGTAACTATCGCAATAGGAACCATATCAACCGTTACCATAGAATAAATGTTTACCTTAGCAATCTTTATCATAGAAACGGTTTTAAGGTTTATATTTGTGTCTACGTTTAAGAAAGTTTGAATATAACTAATTAAATACAAGCATCCCAAGCAGGCAGTGTGAATGCTCGTATTCAGTTATATGAATTTAAACTTTCTTAAACGTAGACATTAAATACTAAATACTTATGTGAATGAAATTTAAAAGTAATCAATTTTTTTATTTGAAAAATTAGATTTTCGATATCGTTATAAAGAAATATAAGAACGCAATTAATATTAATTTATATTTATTATTATAATATAATATTGTTGATTTACATTACAATGTGGACTGATTTATGGACAGAAATATCATACAAAAAACAATTAAAACTATAGGAGCATAATTAAAAAATTAGAAAAATATTTTACTTATTGTCTACCTCATAGTTCACCCTTTGACTCCAGCAGTTTTCCTCTGCAAAAAAAATAAATTAACACAAAACATAAACAATTTAATGAACAAAACTTACCGGTTCTTTTTCTTTGATTGCAACGACTTTACACACATTTTGAGCAGCAAAACTCAACGGACTTGTACGTAGGCATTCGCAGTCCATGCCATATTCAACATTGGTGATGTCTTCGGCAATAACATGAGACATAACTTGGACAAACTGCTTCTTCTGACCACCTTTAGCAGCAGCGAACGTGTTAGTCAAGAAGACATTGCCGTGGAATCGTTCGATGACGTAATCTACAGCATGGTCGAGACCCCAGTCCATGTCTTTCTTGACTTCGTCGTTACCTTCGATGGGTTTTTTCTTAGCGTCCGACAGCAAGAACGCGCCGTGGTCGTTGAAACCTACGACGGTTTTGAGTTTGGCTGACTGTTTGAGCTCCAAGGACTGTACAACTGACATGTGGATACCATCTTTGCGTGAATATTGAGAAACGTATCTTCCAAGAAGACGAAGAGGTGAAAAAGTGTCTTTGTTTTGTCCGCGAACCCAGATCACAGATCTGGCTGCGTTGCTGCGCCATGGGTAAGATAATCCTTCGCGAAGAGCATCCGCTTCCGGTGTTAACAACAACTGGTATTGAAGGTCATCCAGTATTTTGAAGAATTTTTCCAATGCGGTGTCTACATGTTTGCTTCCGGTGTCAACCGGCACCCTAGGCTTAGTGTCTACGAATTGTAAAGGAGAAATATTTGCGCTTGAACTAGTCTTTAATTTTCCTCCTGATTGTGTAACATGTGATGGGTAATGCGTGTAAGGACCTCCGTAACCAATAACAGAAATTTCAATATCGTTGATTCCTTTAGCTTTAAGATCGTTTGACAATTGTGTTATAACAGGCTGAACCAGTTCTTTGTATATTCCCTCATTGGCTTTATTTTGTTCCAGAACGACTACAATATCAGCAGATTTGCTCGGTACTTTCACGCTGAATTTCTCGTGGAGTGCAACAGGTTTATCACCGTTCGTACAGCTGACAAATTTGGCTGGCATCTGAATTGGTATGTGTTTTTGTTGGCATTTGATGGTATACGCTCCAGCGATATATTTTTCTGTATCGGTTATACCTGCTGCTAGGCCGTGTTCGCACGCTTGTTTGTACCCTTCTGGATGGACAAACGGATAACAGATTTTGAACGAAGACGATTCACCGAAAAGTGCTTCACATTTCGGGTTGGATTGGTGCGCAGAATGGTCCACGGTTTTGACAGCAGCGCAACCGGCTTGAAGTTTGTAACCGTTGCCGAAATCTGCTTCGTTGGAGGTGATTTTACCGTTTGGTAAAGTGAAATCGTCGTAAGGTTCAAAGTTACCGTTGCCTAACAGTCCTCGAAGTTGACTATGGTAGAAACCACTCACGTAAACTGACAAGATTTGCAGTTGAGGGCTAGAGATGATGTGTACTCCGGCCTTGGAAATGATTTCAATTGTGCGGTAAGTCCTGAATACCTCCATATGTTCGGTCCTGATCGGTAATTCAGATTTTTGCCCGTTCAACAACACTTCCAAGTTGCTCTTGATTGTCACAACATCGTGTTTGTCGCTAAATGTCAACGATTCAAGGCCGTTAGTCTTGTAAGTACCAGCTACAGTAAAGTTACCATTAACCGCATCTTTGACTAGAACGTACGAGCATGTACCCGGGAAGGTCAAATGACGGTCATCGAACGTGAAGATGTGTTGGCCTTGGACTATAATGCCGTGATGTCTAAACGGAGGTATATTGTCCTTCACATTTAAACTCTTATTCCAAACGAACTGTTTCAAAGATGGTAACCCACCTCCTAACAACAAATTAATCGGACTGAACTTGAAGGGTGTTAGTTGAGGCAAGGAAGTACTGGACAACGAGAACGGTACAATGTTTTGCAACAGGGATTTTATGTCAGTTGGCGCGCCTGGTTGTTGGTTCTGCACGAATTTGATCAACGAATTGATTGCTTTTACGAACGAGGCATATATTTGTTTCAACGATTCAGCGTCGTCAATCTGTTCTTTTCTCATTTTGCGCCCAATGTAGTCTTGTACGACTGTAATAAAGTGTTTAGCCTCTTCAGTTGGCATCACTTCTTTAACAGTAGTGCAGAACTCATTAAGAACTGCCAGTATTTGGTCCGGTAATGCCCCTACTCCCAAACCGCTGACCAAATCTTCGTATTTCTGTTTTAATTCTTCGAACATGGAACTAGCCTTAACTTGGTCGTACAGTTTCTTGAGCAACAGTTGTACTTCTTCGCGTAACTGGTTGGCTATTTTGACAAACAGTCTTCCGAAGTCCTGGAAGGTCTCACCGACAACAGTCGCCATCTTTTTAATCTCATCTTGGTGTGCTTTTAGGATATCAGTTAGCTTTACAACATAAATCATAACTATATCGTATAAGTTGTTGAAGATGTCAAGGTATAAGTTTAACAACTTGGTGGCAACTTCCTTGATTTGTGGTAAGATATCCTTGGAAATGATGTCCATGATTTTACTGAAGTGTTCGCTGGATATAGCAGAGATTTGTTCAGCAATTGCAGCTAACTTCGTGTAAATCTCAGAGAAAGTTGTCAGTACGGCTCCAACTATTTTTTTGAACAGATCAGAAATTTCTTGAATGGTTTTGTCGGATATTAACTCTTCCTTTACTTTGTGAAGTTCTTGTTTGTAGTATTCTACGGCTGGTTTGAGGTTAGGAACACTTTTTTTGGCAACCTCATTAATGTGTTGCATCTCACTGGTCATAATTTTGTTCGTCTCCTCGGCTACGCCTCTCAGCTTTTCGATGGTATTTTGGTGTTGTTTTTGGACGGCAGGTATGATCTGCTTCTGGATGACTTCAGTGTTGACGTTAAAGTCCGGTTTGAGGAAGTTTTGATCGTCGAGTTTAAGCGACGCGTGCGCTAAGTCTGTTTTAGTGCCTCCTTTTTCCAACTCGGCACGGATGTCTGCGATTTGACCCAGAACAACTCCGGTACTGAATCGTAGTTTATTTTGCGGGGCGCTTTTTTTGGCGATTGTAGCGATGAAAGTATTGTAATTTTTAGATTCGGCGTGCAATACTAAATCGTCAACACCTATGATCGATACTTTAGTGTCAGCTGTTTGTGAATCTTTATTTATATTGAGATTGGATTCAATGTGGACAATATTTTTGTTCAAAAGTTTTACCAAAAGTTCTGCTTTCTTCGGGTTAATAGCCAGTAAAATAGCGTCATCGTACTTAGTTTTTTCTCGTTGGTACGTGAATTTCAAGTCATATTTGCCTTCTGTTGTAGTTAATAAGATAACTTCAGTTCCTTTAAGCTCCATGTTCATGCCTTTACTACCTACAGCGAAATCGCTACTTACTTTATAACCGTTTTCTACTTTATCGGCCTTGGTTGAGGTTTGAAGGTAGACTTTTTGGTTTTTCTTTGCGAACACATCAAGTTCGATAGATAATTCAGCAGATTTTTTAGCCACATCGTATTTGCTAACGTATGTAACGATCATTTCTTTGGCGACAGACGGGGTCGCGAATTTCAGTTCCACGTTGGCATTTCCGGCGTTTTCGTCGTAATGGTGGTTGCAATTATAAACCAGGACTGTTTTTTTGTTCGGTTCAGCTTTTTTGTTCAAATAAAGCGCTACTTCTCCATGTACCTTTTCTTTAGTGAGTTCACCTTTGGCTTCCAAACTAACAACACGTTTAGGAGTTGTCAATTGTATTCCAGCCTCTTTCGGATGGACGTACAATGAGTATTGGTACTTGCTAGAAGCAGACGACTCGAAATGTATGTCTACAGTGTGATCCAAAACTAAGTTCTTACGGTTTGTAACTGACTTTAAACCAAATTCGTGGGATAGACCAAGCTTGCGCAAATCTACATTGATTTCTAACTCGTGGTTGAATTCAGCTGCATCTACAGTGTTGGTCTTTGAGAATAGTTCGACATGTGCGCACTGTTTCTTTTCTTCGCAGTAGGAATTGAGGAGTCTGAACTGTTTGTTTGTTAATTTTAACTCGGCTACGATGCCTTGGCTGCCAATTCCGGCATTGAGAAGCACCTCCATGCCTTGTTCGCCGTCTTTTTCTTGTTCTAGTTGTTGTTTGATGTACTTGAAAGTTGCGGTTTTGGTTTCGTCTTTAACTTTGACTGTACCTGAACCTTCCACGATTAATTTGCCTCCTTCTTCGTTTGCTTTATAGCTGGTGCTGCCTGATAGAAGATTTTTGTCTGCGGATTTGGCGCTGAAATGTATTTTTTTGCCGCCCTTGGCTGGTTTGTTAGACGCTTCGAATTTGATCTTGTTGAGTTTTAGTTTCTCGCTGTGGATGTTTGCACTGATGTGGAAATCGTCAACTGAGTCTAACTGTGCTTCGGCGTTGGCTTCAACACTTAAATCTTGGATGTTCAATAACTTAAACTCAGTTTTGAATTGTTTAGGGCCTAAACGGTTAAACTTGGCCAGAATTCTGCTTTGTTTTCCGTCCGGACTGGTAGCAATGATGTCCAAACTTGGATTAATTTCGGATATAACGAGCTCGGTAGTTTCAGAGTATTTTTTGCCATCGATTGTGACAATAACTTCGTTGTTGAAGTGGCGGTTATGATGTTTGTCTTTGATCTTGATGTTGATATGTTTGGCTGTTTCGCTTGGCGTCACCAAATTCAGTTCTAAATCGGCTTCTTCGTCATTGATTTTGTTCAACGTGAGTCCAGCTTGTACATTTTTGCCTTGTCCGTATTTGACATCCACTTCACCATGTATTTTACCACCAGTTTCAGTTTTTTCCCTGGAATACTTGGCTCCTAAACCAATTGGCTCCTGATTGGGTGCTTCTAATTTGATATTGAGCTGTCCTTTGTTTATTGAAGCTTTGACATCTGATGTTAGTTTGATTGTTTTGTCGGAATTGACGGTACCAGTGATGCCAACTGCTGCTTCGTAGTCGCCAGTCGGTTGTTCAGGTTTTTTGCCACTAGCATCGACACCAATTTTGATATTTTTGCCGTCCAGTATTACCTCAACGTCGATGGCACCGGAGGCTGTTTTACCGGCATGTTTCAGACCTTCTGTATTGTATTTGCTGTGCGCTTTGACACCATGTGTTCCGTACAACAATGAGGCTTCGTGTTGACCTTCTGCGGATGTGTATGTACCTGATACGGAGCTAGCTAAAGCGTGTGGCAACACTGACCCATGTAAGGTACCCTTGTATAAGCTGTTATGTTTGTCGCCTTCATGTTGGTGTTTTAAAACCAAATCAAACTTGACATCTTTGTTGTTATCGCTTGCTACGAGGTTCCATTCTCCATCAAACACTCCCTGTTTGAAATTAGTATTTTTTAGCGCGACTTTAAGGTCCAGTTTGCGAGTATGGTCCCCATGTTTGTGTTCAAGAGTGGCGTGGCCATTTCCGTTGGCAACATTGTCGACTATGTGCATTTCCCGGTTTAAGTTTCCGGCAATGACGTCTTTGTTTGGTAGAGTCAAGTCGAATTTTCCGGTCATGGTTCCGTCGTTGGCCGCGCCGACTATTTGGCCGTTTGAATTGAAAGTCAAAACGTGTCCGACTAAATCGATTTTATTTTTAGTGTCGTAAGAATCTTTTGTAACTTGGTTGTTGGTCTCGATGTGTAGTTTGTTGTTGTTATCTTTTTCAAAGTCGAAATAAATGTTTAAAACTCCATTGTAGGTTGGAGTTTGGCATGTGAATTGTCCTTCGGCTTTCAATTTGCGCCCTGCTTTAGGAATATCGATGACAATTTGTCCGGTACCTTTTCCTCCTGTTACTTTAAAGTTTCCGTTAGCGTTAATGATGTTTTGTACGATTATTTTTAAAGTTCCGGTTGGATTTGTGCCTCGTGAGCCTTTGATGAGAACATCGACTACAACATTGCTTCCAACTAGAATCTTGGCGTGAGAATCTAAGTTTTGGCTGTTGGAAATCAGTCCAGTGTCTACTTTAATGGCTTCCGGTTTGTCGTGAATCTTAATAGTTAAATCAGTTCCAATATTGACATCATTAGGTTTGACTTGATGCGTTACAACACCATTTACTGAATATTTCCTTCCGGAAATTTCAACTTCGTTGCTGATTTTGCTCTTGTCGCCTTCGATGTCCCTCTTGGCCTTGATTTCAAGTTTATTTTTCAAGACTTCGATTTCAAATTTGACGTCGTAGTCGCCCAGTTGTTTAGCGGCTAACTTAGCGTCCAGCTCGGACTCTAGTTTGAACTTGTCGTACGCCAAGGTCAAGTCGTAGGTGTAGTGCTTTTGACTAGCAGTGCCATCGAGCTTAACTTCCAGATTGACCAGCGGATAACTTAACTTGTTGGTGGATTGGACATTGAAATTGTCTTTAGATTCGTAGGTATACTTAAAAGATTGCGATAAAGTTAGTTGATGTTTTTTTGAGCTCAAATCTGCTCCGTGAATCAAAATAAGGCTGTTGTCGAACTCTCGCTCGCCTTTTTTCAAGTCCAGTTTGATGTTGAAGTTGCCATTAGGGTTAACAGAGTTTTGTAACTCGGCGTTAATTTTCAAATGGTCCTTTCCGAATTGTAATTTTCCTTTACCGTGCACATTAACAGAATCTCGAGTCACTTCAAGATCTGTGCTGTAGCTAGTCGGGCCTTCTTTGCTGAAATACCCGTTTATCAATATATTAGGTTGTCCAGGAGCAATCAGTTTAACTTTATCGAACGTAAATTTGCCTCCTTCGACTATAACCTGCCCCTCGACAGTATAATCCGGCTTCCTTTGTCCCTTGGTCTTGATGACGTCACTGGGGGTCTGGAGCTCGATGAGCGGCTCGTAGATCTGCTTGTCGCTGTTGCCTTTAACACTGACGCCGATCT
The DNA here is from genome assembly GCA_947534325.1 of Agonum fuliginosum. Taxonomy (NCBI): domain Eukaryota; kingdom Metazoa; phylum Arthropoda; class Insecta; order Coleoptera; family Carabidae; genus Agonum; species Agonum fuliginosum. Next base: position 19,301,417 of record OX384046.1, on the reverse strand, counting down.
TGGCGAGGTACTCCTGCGTGTCATGCTGGAAGCGAACCATGGCGGACTTCTCGGCGGCCGTGTCGGTGAGCACGGCCTCGGCCACGGCGTCCTTGAAGGGCGACTTGAGGGTGGCGCGCAGGTACTTGCTGGCGGCTGGTGGGGCGGAGGCCTCGAGGATCAAGGTCAGGTGGCGGTTGGTTTGGCTGTTCGGTGTGTCGAATTGCAGCTCCACGGATTTGGTGTGCGCGTCTGAAATTAGTTGTCATTATAATAAGAGTAGTCATACATTTTCATAGAATTGTTACTGATGCAATAATGCCCATAGTAGACTAAAACTTTATTATTTTACATCTGTCATCTGTACCTAGTCTAATGATAGTCATTTGTTATTTTATTTCTGTCATCTCTACTCTAATGACAGTCATTTGTTATTTTATATCTGTCATCTCTACTTCAACGACAGTCATTTGTTATTTTATATTTAAAATCTATATTTAAATGACAGTCATTTATTATTTTATATATTATCATCTGTAGTACTTTAATGACAGTCATTTTTTTATTTTATGTTCAAAATCTATACTTTAATGACAGTCATTTGTTTTTTTTTTAATATTTAACATCTGTACTTTAACGACAGTCATTTGTTATTTTATATATTTAATATTTGTACTTTAACGACAGTCATTTTTTTATTTTATGTTCAAAATCTATACTTTAATGACAGTCATTTGTTTTTTTTTATATTTAACATCTGTACTTGAACGACAGTCATTTGTTATTTTATATTTAAAATCTGTACTTAAATGACAGCCATTTCGAAACAGATTTTCATGTAATCTGTATCAAAATGGAGCCATTTTCATAGCAACTGTCTATATGAATATTAAATAATTGTAATGAAGACAGCAGATCTTTGTTAATACTTACTTGGTTCGTTTAGCAGCGCCTTGAAATGATATTCACTGACATCTTCTCTTTCAATAGAGACTTCCAAATTAATATTGCCGTTCAGAGGGAAACCAACGTGGTTGGTAGCAATGGTAGATGGTGCGTTGAATTCACCACAGAACGTCAGGCCAATCACGGGAGACAGTTGGTCGAAGCAGATTGAGAATTCACGACTAAAATTATTTCATATTCAATCTGTCTTATAGAATATGAGGCGAGAGATAAAAAGGCATAAAATAAACTAAAAATGATTACTTACGGTTTGTCTTTGAATTTCAGCTGCTGCACAATTTCAGGCTTGCCCAACTCTTGCGTACTAAACTCAAGATGGTGGTTAAACGAAATAAGCTTCTGCTTCTCAACGGGCAGTCCAACTTTAACATCGACTCCCTTATTGTCCAGCAACTTAACAGTGACGTCAGTTCCGGTGGAGGTCAGCACATTAGCCGTGATCTTCAGTCCGGTGGACAGGAAGTGAGAGTCGACTGAAACGCCCCCACTGAACTCAATGTTCGCACTCGGAATGAGCTTGATGTGAACCTGAGCGTTCTTCGGGTCCTTGATGATTTGACGGATGTCAACTTGACCGGATGTTATGAAGTGTACAGCGGCGGAGCCCTGAAGGTTGTAACGGAGAGGGAAACCTGATGATGTGGGGTATGTTATTTCCAAATCGGTTAGGAGTAAATGGTTTTTCAAGTGATATTCGAAGTTTTTAGCTTTGTCTAGTCCGGTGTCCAAACAGTCGAACAATTTGTCTACGATTGCATCTGGTGTTAGTTTTTGTATATCTTCGTTTAAGGACAGGAACAACAGTTCAGAACCGAATATTTTGACGTTCAAATCCAGGTCTAAATCTTTGTTGAACTCGCTACCTAAAATTTTAACTGATTTTGCAAACGTGTCCAGTTCAGCTTTGCTGACGTCTCGTTTGCCTCTAGTCTTCTCCAGTCGTTGCTTAACATGTTCAACAATTTTCTCAACGGATTCTTTACCAGTCTTGTACAAATCGCCAGGCGATTGGCTCCTCAGCACTCCAAGAGGTCCAAAATAATGTTCAACAACCTTATCAAGATTCTCTTGTCGGACATCCACTTCAAAGAACGGATATCTGTGTCCAAAAACATCTCCACTGACATTCACGGCCATAGATCTTGGCATCCAGCTGTTGTGTGAGTAGATAACATCTGCGTCTACATTACCGGCAGCCCCGAGCGTGTCCCAAGCGAAGCTGAGCTCTGCGTTGTTGCTGTACTTCCGGGGATCTACCGGGAAGTTCTGCGCAGACCGGATGTGCGCGAGGTGCTGCTGAGCGTGCTCGCGCGCAGGGTTGGTGGACGCGCGAAGATTGCGCAGGTGTGAGGTTATGTAGCCTCCTACTTGATAAGTCGGCTCGTGCTCGAGAACGTCTTTGATTGTTTGGGCTATTTTCTGGTCTGGGCATTCAACAAGCACCAAATAAGCCTTGATGCGTAGTTCAGAATCTTCTTGTTTGTTTTTCAGCAAGTTTGAAGCGGAAGTTAACAGTTTGGGGTGACAAGCATCGCTTGCTGCTGCTTCTAACGCAGCGACTCGAACACGACTTGGAGCTTTGGCCGATGAAATAACTGAAGCAAGTTTTTCTGAGACAACATCTGATAGATGTTTCATATTTCCTAAGGATTTCAAGGCAGCAATGGCTTCGTTTTCAGCTTTACGGTTAGCAGGTTGTGGATTTATCTTTGTAGCTAGTTTGGCTTGAAGTTTATTAAGTTCATCGACATTGTCACATGGATGTTCGTGGCAAAAACGGCCAGCTAAAGTGCCGATACCCAGATACGCTTCGCGTGGTAAGTCTGCTTGGTCTAGCAAAGCCTGTAATTATAATAATTGTAGTATACTCAGACACTCAGTAGAAAAAATACTTACAGCAGCACCATTCAAAGATCCTTTAGTGGCATGCCTAATGAAAGAAAAGCTCAAATAAACCAGCTTCTGTTCAACAGCGCTTAATTCTTTGTTTTTCAGGAGCTCGACAATAACTTCAACGGCTTCTCCGGTTCCAGTTCTAAACAGAGCATCAAAGAAGACTTTCCTGGCGCCTTCTTTATCCTTGAAGCCACCAGCTCCGGTCTTGACTTGGCCGTATACAGCCAAGATGTCTTCTTTCCTGGAGGCACGCAGCACTTTGACAAGTTGGAGGAAGGTTTCTGCAGAGCGTTCACTCACAGAGATGTCCATGGTCTTCTTTGTCTCCTTCAAGGCGTTTAGAATGCTGTCTACATTGGCTGTTTTTAGAGTTTCTTGGTGGGGACTTTCGAAATGGATCGAACGTGGGTAAGAAGCTTTGGCTGCAAATTAAGGATTTATTTTTAAATCTCCACCAGTGTCATAATGGCGTCATTATAAGCCCGTAATAGTAGTCGAAGACCATAATGAAACTAGTATGGTGCTCAGGAAGTTTTAAAAATAGATTTAAATTTTTTGGTTCAATACTAAATAATTTGTTCTTGATTCTTCGACTAGATACTGAATAATTTTAGGTTAAACAATTGACAATCGCATCTTATTTTAGCTCCGCAAAATAAAAATACAGGTTTAGCTCCGCGTTTTCGTCCAATTACAGGCTTGCCACCATTTTTTGGGAGTTTTACTGTTACAAATTTAATGTAATTTTGCGATTTCATCAAAAATATAAAGTAATATTTTTTTTTAATCGCGTAGCTATATTTCGAGACGAGAAAAATACTATTTTTACATTTGTGCTATACTTATCTCCCCGAGAGCTTTAAATTGATACCAAACTCGATTTTAATAATAAATAAAAATTGTGTTAATAAAGTTGGTACTACTCATTAACGAAATTTCTATCATAAGACTAAAGCTGGATTTATAACACGCACAGCGCAAAGAAAATAATTTAGCACAGCATAGCACAGCACAGCGCATAGCATTTTCGTTACGGGGGTTTTATAAGCCGCACACAAACACAGATTGCTATACAAAGTAAAAGAAGAAGTCCTTGTCTTACAGTGTTGTCTTATGACGTTATGACAGCTGTTTTGTTGGTTATGCTAGATTTGGTTTGATATTATTTGACTTTGTGATGTTGTTATTATGTTTTGACTATTTTACAAAAATTATTAATATAATGAACAACGAATGCGCGTGCGTGTAAGAAGTTAACTACAACGAACTGTCACGAATGCAACGAATAAACCCGAAGCACAGAACTGCACAGCACAGCGCATAGGAAAATGAACATTGGTCAATTCGTGTGCTATGCTAAATTATTTTCTATGCGCTGTGCGTCTTATATATGGATGTACTAATTTCCATATGACCAATTCATATGCTATGCTGTGTTAAATTATTTTCTATGCACTGCGCGTGTTATAAATCCAGCTATAACCGTGTAAAGTTTGCATAAATTGGATATTTTATTAATATCTCGGAATTGTTATAATCATGTACAATTTTTTAATTAAAATTTTAAAAAAGCACAACTGTTAATTGCTGAAATATAATTGTACTAGTCACAAAACACTCGCTACATTAGTACGTTTTGTGGTGGGTTTTAGTTGGTACTAGAGTAAAATTCAAATAGCTAGAACCCTGCGCGAAGTACGAATTCTCGTCTACGCTACTGTCTGTTCTACAGAATATCTGTTATTCTCATGTTGACGTTCGTAGTGTTTTGCTTCGTGTAACGCTGTGTATTTTGTAATTGATTGTGATTGAGTTATATTTTAGTTTTGTTTGAAAATTAAGTGAAGTGCAGCGCAGCATATACTCGCTAGCTCCGCTTTTGTAAAACGAACAAGCTCTGCTTTCTCGCGCAGCTCAGGGTCCTAGCTATTTGAATTTTACCCTATTAAACTATTAAAATTGACTTATAGAAATAATACATACCATTGACAGCTTCTTTCTTCTGTCCAGCGAACGTAAGTTTAGTGGTGACAGTAGTTTTGACTCCATTTGCCTTTCCATCACTGAATGGTTTGTACAAATAATTTTCATGTACAGTAACATGATCCAAAACTCCGTTTTTGATGCGTTGCTCTGACTCATACGTCGCAAACATCGGTCCAGTTCCAGCAACCTAAAAACATTGTTTATTTTTATCTAGGATTCAAAAGAAATAATCCAGTCCATACCGCATGAAGATTGAAACTAGTGCTCAGCAAATCCTGCCTGACAGCTTCGCGATTGCTGCACTTCGTGAGATCTCGATGTTTGTTCACAATGACCTGGTTTCCCTCCTTCCGCTGGGTGACATCGGTCTGACACTTGCCGAAGACATCTTCCTCGTGTCCGTGGTTATCATGGGGCCCACCAAGGACCGCTTGGAACATAGAAGCCACCGCCCTCTTGACGTTAAGCGAATGTTGGGTATCAGCTTCCTCTGTGCATAACACGGGCTCCACGTGGCCGTCGTGGAAGTTCAGGGTTACTGGTTTGTCGATGTTGGGCAGATTGGGGTACTTCTTGGCGTCGGGGCCCACCACTTGCACGTTCTGGAGGCGCAGCACCTGCGAGCAGTCGGGCTGCTGCGTCAGGTGGACCACGCCGATGAGCTTGGTTGACGTGTGTTGGTTTTCAGCACTGGATAAGGTAATGTCGATTGTGCTTTCTAGGTTGTATTTGTATGTCGTGCCGTCTTGGTATTTGAAGATGTTCGGGGTTACTGAAAACATACATTTTTGACTCATATTCCAAAAAAAGTCTAAAACTCACATAATTTTTTAACAAATTTTAAATAATATTATGTATTAAGCCTCATTTAGGTCTTTAATCAGACGGTATTATCCAAATCGGTAAACAAATGACGATCGTCGACCACCATTTTGAATAATTGTATTAATTAGCCTTCCCCCTTTAATTTAATATCAAACTCGATATGATTATATAACTTTTTGGTAGAAATAAATGCCACCTATCAGCTACCATTTTAATAATTTAATTAATTCAACTCATATTTTTAAACAAATTTTAAATAATATTATTAATTAACCTTCATCTAGACAAATCGATAAACAAATGCCGATCGTCGACCACCATTTTGAATAATTGTATTAATTAGGCCTCCCCCTTTAATTTGATATCAAACTCAATATGATTATATAACTTTTTGGTAAAAATAAATGCCACCTGTCAACTACCATTTTAATAATTTAATTAATTCAACCCACATAATTTTTTAACAAATTTTAAATAATATTATTAATTAACCTTCATCTAGGTCTATCAAACAAATCGGTAAATAAATGCCAATCGTCGAATAATTGTATTAATTAGCCCTCCCCCTTTAATTTGATACCAAACTCGATATGATTATATAATTTTCTGGTAAAAATAAATGCCACCTGTCAATAATTTAATTTGTCCTTTAATTTGATTTTAAGTTGGATGTAATTATAAAATGTGAGGGTGCTCCACCCAAATAAATAAATAGACTTACCACCGTGACATCCTGTTCGGCATTTTTCTGCAACAAAAATAAAAAAAAATACATAAATAACATGTTTCACAAAAAATTAATTAATTTTTTAAACAAATATTGTTATTTTCTATTTGGTAATATCATTAAACTAATTAATATTTGTCTTTGAAGTAAAGAAATAATTTCGCAGAACATAATTTAATTTATTAATAACCTTTAACACTTTCTATCTAATTATAAGATTAGTAATTTATGTTATCTGCATAACCAGACAAAATGTCAAAGTCAATATCACTGTTTTGATTTTATTTCAAAAATGTTATCAGAAAACTGCAAATTTGGATGAAATTTTCCATATTTGTCAATATACAAAAGCAATATTTATCAAATAGTATGGAAAAATATTTATAAGAAGATAATTTTGCTCAGAGTTTGATAAATTATTTATGGCAAAATGACGCATAAATTACGAAAATAACATTTTATTTAAATGTATTGACAAAAAGTGAATTTTGTGTAACAAAAAATAATATAATAGCTAATTTGACGGTCATTTTCATATAAATAAACCTTGGCCATCAATTGATACTCAAAAAGTATAATAATAATATATTTCAATCGAAAATTTGTTTAAAAAATGTAATTTTGCATCTTATTTAAGCTGTAACAACCTCCCAGGCTGTGAGGCATCGGTACAGACTCTGTTATACCATGTGTGCGGTTACCAGCCGTCAATGAACTCATGGTTGTTAGTGGAAAGTATTGTTTTAATAGAATTGAATTTAATAGAAATATCATATATGTTTTGTTGGTTGCGGAGTTGTAAGGAAAATAACTTAAATATTTTTAAATCGAACTTAAATTCGTAAAATTATTCATATTAATGTGTTTATTTAGGTAGAAAATTAAAATTTCTAGATGGTAAAATATGCTATTTCTCATATTTTCATATGTTATTAATAATATTACAATAAAATGTACTCACTACGAAATATTTTAGTCAATAATTTGTTAAAAATTCAGGAGCTTAGGTAAATTTAAATTTATTTTATTATTTTTCTGAGATTCTCATCAAAAATGCAAATGTGTAAATTTTTCTAAAGGCTTATCAACCATTTCATAATTAAAAGTAATCAAAAATTCGCAGAATTATTCGACTATTTATCAAATAAAATAAATAAACAATTAAAAAAAGTTCAGATAATATCTAGATCCTGTTTTATGTTTATAAAAACTTATAAAAAATTATACACACGAAGAAGTTATCACGTTTGACCTGTGTTTCAAAATATCGCGAATTATTTTTTGTCAAATTGTACATTTTATGTTTTTTACTAAGATAATAAGTGTAACTAGGCATCAAGGGGAACCCCATGAATTTTTATGTCACGCTAAAATATACCAAATATAATTTTATTCTTTTCTTTTATATAAATTTTGTCTGTCCACGAATAAAAAATATAAAATTATTTAAAAAACGATTAAGTATCACAATATGGCATAAATAGCTCTTTTTCTTATTTTTCTGCCAATAATTGACATGTTTATAAATATTTTGCTTTTAATAAATAAATAATTTTGATAAGGCGCCAGAAATAAAATAAATATCTTAGGTTCTGTACAAAAGTCAAAGTGTATACGCAAATGTGACAATTTTACATCAATCTAAAACTTTCCATAATTTTTTATCTACAAGCATGGAATAACACATTTGTTATGTAGGTGACACTATTGTATTATAACTTTATTATTCAACACTATTGTATTATCAATATTCAACACTACTGTAGTACTGTCATCAAAATATGAGATTTTTTTAAAAATATTTTTATTTTGAAGTTGAAAAATACTGTAAAAGCGTTTTCGTTGCGAGTAAACTGTCAGTTTATTATTGACTTCAGGATAGATAAAGAATGGATCTACAGATGTGTCTTTTTAAAATATTAAAAATTATTTATATTCTGAGACATAACCGTGTAAAGTTTGCATACATTGGAAATTTTTATAATCAAGTACAATTTTTTTGTTAAAATTTGAAAAAGGTATAAATGTGAATCAAAAATACAATTGTACTGGTACAAAAATAAATATACTTAAATATATTCTTATCAACCCTAATGTTGACGTATATTTGTACAATGAATTTAAAATAACATAATATTTAAACAACTATTGGATGGCAGATCTTACTTTGACCCGAAGTTCAGAGGTCACTGATTATTTCACTCGGCTAGTTCCCTTGGTAACTGATTCAGTTCTGTGTATACAGGCTGTGACAATAATAGCCATGGTACAGGAATATTTTATTGTTTCATAAATTAACTCGAGTCAAATATTGTACTTTATCTTTGGCTGTAAGTATTTAATAAATTGTCAAATTATTATATGTGACAGTACAGAAAATTTTATTCAATAGCAGAAAAAAATTTAAGATAATACAAACACAGGAAGATGCAAACACGAAAGATCAAAATCTAGAAAACTATTTGTCTCTTATTTCAACACAAAGGAATAAATTAAGTTCAACTGAAATAAAACCGTATTGAGTCCCACAAACTCGGTTTTGACTAAAATTTGTCCAGATTTGCATCTTCCTGTGTCTGCTGAATATAAAATTCTAGATTTGAATTTTCTTGTGAATAAGTCATGGCCGTTTTACACTACGCTAAATATTGAACAAGAAATTGCGCAACAAATTGAACAATATCTTGAGCAATAAATAAATAAATGAACTCTGTTTTATACTGACACAATTTTATATACCTACCTACAATATTTAGTTTGTGATTCTGCGCAGTTCGCATATAATAATAATTTGACTATTTTTTCAGACAATTTAAGAAGCAATGCAATATTTGCTGTATGATACTACACAGTTTAGATTGTTTCAAAAATTGAACAATATTTTGTTCAAAATTTAGTGTAATGTAAAACAGGCTTTAGATGTGTATTTGTAGATTTTTGTGCTCGCATTTTTTTGTGTAGAAAATTTTTAAATTAATTTTCGGGTTTAAATATTTCTAAATTTGATTTTAGAACCGATATAGTTTCTTTTCTTATAGGTACTTACATTATGTCAGTTAAAAATCTACATGTAGGTAAATAATTTGTTTATAGCCTGTAATTTAAAACGCAAATTTTATATTTTAGTGAAGTTTAACTGCACAACGATACGTTAGTAGACGGCTGGTAACCGCACACACTCAAATTGTGTCATTATAGAGTAATTGATTTATTATGAATACATAATTGACGAGTGATCACATAAATCTACTTACCAGAACTTTCGGCACTTGAAGTAACGGCACACAATACTAACGCAGCGGCACAGAGCCGAGTTGACAGCCCGATGTGTCTATCACGAGCCATTGTCATAGACTACAAGACACGGACTAGCGCGCTGTAGCCACCATTGACAGATATAATAAACATGCCCCACTACCACCGGTCACGTGGACACTGGACATTGTCCACAGTACCTGACACCCTGTATATTCCTATTTCTATCCGGAGAAAAACTCCCGAAACACTAGTGTCCCTACGAAAAAGATTCCCTCGCAAAATGTCCCCAAATTATAGTAGCAAATTAGCAATCCAGTCAATTATATTGCTGGAGGCCTCAAAAATAAGTTATTGTCACGAAAAAAGGTTTCAAAAAGTTAATATAAAATGCCCCCATAGGTGAAAATTAGCAATCCAGTCAATTATGTTGAAAGGAGACCTCAAAAATTAGTTACTGCCATGAAAAAAGGTTTCAAAAAGTTAATAGTTCTTTTAATATTTGAGATTTTACGTCTATGTCACAATAATGCGTTTCAGGTGTATTCTTACTTACAGTAATAAAGAAACTACCAATTGTATTTTATATTTTGTAACGAAACATGAGTACATTTTAATTCCGGTTTGAGAAGATTTTCAGCTATACATCTACGTCCCACAAACTTCAAAAATTAATTACAGCTTTATTAAGAACAATTAAGGGGCTGTACCTCTTGAGTGCAATAAGAATCAGAATTCACGATTCTGGCTATATTGCTCAAAATAAAAATCTGAAATTTTACATTAGTAACGACAAAGCATTGTTGAATTGAAAAATTCAAACTATATATTGTTCCGACAACAATTAGAGATAAAAAGAAACTAAACACTAGAATTTCGTGAGGATCTCACGAATGAACTATAAAAGTTATCATTGAGTTTCAAGATAAAATGAATAGAACATAGATGTAGAAAATTATATCTAAACTTGTACAATTTTCGCCGAATTTCGGACAATTATTAAAGCCAAACTAATTACATTAATTAAATATTTTGAAGATTCCGCACTTTTAGTATTCTTCCTTAATCTACATACAAAAATTCAACATCATACGTATAACAGTATTAGATTGAGACCCTCACAAAAATTACTGGTTTTTCAATGCATATAATTGCCATGCAATAGGCTCTTAAAGCTTAGCAGTACTCTCAATCGCTTTCAAATAACATGAAGTTTCAATAAAAAATAATACGCTACTAAATAAAGAACCTAATACCCTTCTTGAGTCCCACATACCCGGTTTTGATAGAAATTTATCTGATTTAACTTTAGAGAATAAAATTTTATACAACGAAACAAGAAGCAACTTTGGATAAAGCTATCCGCCATTTTGGTGTGCTCTATTTGCACATTGGACGCAGTTATATGTATTAGTTCCAGCTAAGAAAATAGCAGATGGCACTGCGAATGCCAGTTACACATTTTATTAGTTCAAAATTTGACGCGATCTTAAATAAGTTATGTTTTGTGAATAAAGCTGTCATCTATAGAATAATGTAACTATGAAATTCAAAATAAGAAGGTTATGTTAACGGAAATGAAAATATTTGCTAGTGTAAATCTACCTCTCATCTCAACCAATCAGATTCAAGAATATAATTGCCCTATCTAACCCAACGCTATTTTCTTAGCTGAAATGAAATTGAATCTTCAATGAGTCTGGGAAAAGAAGAATTTATAATTTATTTGTTGCTTCAAAACCAAGAATTTTTTTTGAAACTTCTGTTTCAGGATTTAGAAGAATTTTCAAAGAATCCTTATTTCTTGAAATATTCCTGAGAATAATTTGCATACCAAAAATATGTCCTACAAAACTGTAAAATAATTTTCTTGGGACCTTTTTCAATGGTCAATGGTCATTAGTCGTAAATAAAAATATCTAACTAAAATAAATAATAAATAATAAAGAAATTCTGGTACAAAAGAGTTCAATTCGAAATGAAAAATAAAAATAATTTCGATAACACATAAGGTTAATGTAGAATAAAGATAATTTAATATGAATTATTGTGTTTCGGACGCGTGCGTCTGTTTATAAAATGTTATTTATATTTATACAGTTATCTGTTATCATTACACTTATTATTTCTTTGTAAATGGAACAATAAACGATTTCAAAACAGTTACAAATATACAATGAGCCACCCTGTATAATAACTTGTACATGATAATTTTCCACCCTTAAAACAATACTCAGTTCAAATATTTGTTGATTGACTCATACATTTTTTGATTTAGTTCAATTCTTGGAAATTTTTGTAAACAACCACTTAATGACGTGTCCTAATTATCAAATATTAATTAGCTCCTGATGTATTTTTAATAACTAACAAAAATATTAAATATCTTCAAAATTCAAACTGTTGTATTCATTAAAAATATTTACTTTTCTGCTAACTGACATTTTTCAATAATTTTTGATGGATTACTGGTACGTGCTTTTCCAGAATTTGGAAAATTTTACAATTTTACAACGAAGTATAAAATTTTATTTGCTATTTTGTGCCCCAAAGACGGTTGTAGCATCTTGTATTAATTTTTTTTAAAAACATGGCAATGACCTTTTATTGTCAATGTCTGTCAGCCTATAAATAAAACCAAAAAAATTTGATTACACCAAATTTTTACAAAAATCTTAAATTAAGTGACCTTATGACTTATGATATCCGCTATTGTCGATGGAAAATTTATCCAAAATTAATTTTAATAAATTTTGTCACTTTTCGTCTAATTAGTGTATTTAATATACTCACAAATTTCCTCTAATAAGTTTTTTCGAATTCTTAGAATATTCTCGATTACTAAGCTGCCTCAAACCGGCCCGAAACTAGTACTTTACCGCCTCCTAGCAATACAAAGTCATTTTGAAGTTGAAAATACTGTAAAAGTGTTTTCGTTGCGAGTAAACTGTCAGTTTATTATTGACTGCAAACTAATATTTTATTTTATTCAATGCTTACAAATTTAAGACTGTATCTATTAACGTTTTCGAGTTTTCGGAAACCCAAAATCTTCCAATTTTTCTAAACTCCAAAAATTTGATTATAAATTAAATAAATTTAACTTTGATATGGCAATTTTTATGAATTTTTCGGAATGTACAATTTTTTTATTAAAATTTTAAAAGGATCTCATGAATGAATTATAAAAGTTATCATTGAGTTTAAAGACAAAATGAGTAGAACATAGATGTAAAAAGGGCGGAAAAACAATAAAACTATAATTTTATCAATAGAATTGTCATAAATTATATCTAACTTGTACAATTTTCGCCGATTTTCGCATAATTATTAAAGCCAAACTAATTACATTAAATATTTTGAAGATTCCGCACTTTTAGTATTCTTCCTTAATCTACATACAAAAATTCAACATCATACGTATAACAGTATTAGATTGAGATCATCACAAATTTACTCGTTTTTCAATGCGTATTATTGCCATGCTAGGCTCTTAAATTTATAATTTATAACACTCGCTACGTAGTACGTTGAATTTTCGAAATAACAGAAATCTTTGAATAGTTTAAACTCTGATGCCAGATTTGTTTCAATTTTTTATACAATCCTATATACAAATTTCTAAAAATAAAACTTCAAGCTATTCGAAAACGTGCCGAAAACGCATATTAAATATTATTATCAAGACGACACAGTAAAATAAATATCTATACCTCCCAAACTGGGCAAAGGCTTGATAGAAACATTGTTTGTGTACTCTATAGGTAAGAATGCGATGAGGCATCTTGGACATTGGTCTTGCAGTGGTACAGGCAGAAGTTAATAGTCATAATTATGTACAATCATTCAATTTACGCCCCTTGTTTTAAACAGAAATGATAATCAACAGGAAACAAGACCAAAACTACTGTTGTCTTCTATACTACATCATGTCGACATTCGTAGCTAGGCTAGTAACCCCTGCAATTCATACCAAATACACTAATTCATTTCTGATATTCTAATTTTTACCTCTCGCCACTCATATCTGTAAGAGAGGTATTGTAATCATGCTAAAATTTCGATAGTGAGTTTTGAATGGATAAGCACGTACAGAGGTTCCTAGAACACGATTTTGATAATTTCGCGATGATGTCTGTGTGTGTGTCTGTGTGTCAGGATGTACGATAACTCAAATACCACTGAATAAAAAATTTGAAATTTTGTATATAATATCCTGACACCCTAGATTAGATCTGATTAGATTTTGGTGTTGATCGTGCAACCGGAAGTGGTAGTTTCTTGAAGATCTGAAGAGTTTTTCTAGAATATCCTCAAAATTTATGAATTAATAGGAATTTTTTAAATAACATTGTATACTAAATGTTACTGTCAACAATATGTATTCAAAACATTGTTTCTATCTAGTACCATTTTCCAATTACAAGAAATTAAAAATTCTACAAATTTGTTACAATTTTGATTTACCTACCTATGAAAACAAAAAATAAAATATTTGAGTGTTAATGTCATATAAATTTTTGACTTTTTGACAAATTGAAATGGAAAATATGAAATGTTATTTATTATTTATAAGGACATAATAAACTTTAATAATATTTAAAAAACTACAATTCCCGAATTCCCTTCTACAATGGTATATTATTTGTAAGTAGGTACCTTCATATACACTCAGTAAAATAGTAGAATATGGCGAGAGGTCATGTGTTGGCCACATCGGATTTTTAATTAAGGCCTAACACTTATTACTAACTAGAAATTAAGGCGCTACACTTGTAAATCCAGAAGATTAACAATTTGAACGATTCTGGCTGTATTATAAAAAATTTCAAATTGAAATTTAACATGAACTCATTAGTGAATCAATAAATGCGAATTATTAATTGCTGTGACATCAATTAGCAAAACTTGGAGCTAATTTTTATCATTTAATAATCCATATTATACGTTGATTAATACACAAAAATTTAACTGTAATAATTTATGTAAAACTCGCATTTTAGTAATTTTTAGAAATTATTTAGTAAAATACCTCAAGGATATTTGTAAATTTAGTTCTATAGCAATGTAAGCACAACCTATAAGTACATTATTATAAAATATCATCGATTTCAAAACCACAAAATGATTTATTGTAATATTTTTTTGCTTTGCATTTGATAGCAAGAGATGGGCCTTAAGGAAAACGGTTTCGAGCCCATCTTAAATAATTTTATTCTGTAATGAAGTACAATGAAAATATTGAACATTGCAAAGTACTTTTACGAGAGGCATGTTATTTAAAAATAATACAAAGTTAATAAAACAAATTTGTATACTGATTTCTTATCAATGCTGGAGTTGAGTTATTTCAAATTCTTGGAATGATTACTACCATCTTCGCTTATCAACATAGAAACAGAATTTTAAATGTTCATAAAAATTACAATAATTTTTTAACAACAAAAAGAAATTGTGATGACCATGATCATATAAAATCCTTTATTTATATGCGCTTGTATATATTCTTATTTTTTCCAGGTTTAATAAATAATTATGTACCAAGTGCACAAAATAGAGTTTTAGAGGACGAATCTGTTTACGGCCGAGGCCCCAGCCGAGTCTTTAAATATATTTGTTCTCCAAAACTCATATTACATATAAAAATTTTTAGTATTTGCTCCCCATGTTCGTAAATTGACATGTACTAAAATTATTTATCGGCTGACGGGTTTTAATGGCAACATTATAAGCCTCAACCATAATAGCGTTCATTATAGGCCAAGCACCATAATGAAATAACAAACAATTTGTTAGTAAGGAAGTTTTTTAGATTTTTTTGTTCAACACCAAATAATGTAATTTTTGCACTTCCGGGACTAAAACTGTTCTTTAGTCTTTATTTTTAGGGACTAAGGTTCTTAATTTGATCCCAAGGGATTATTTCTCTCAAGGAATTGAATTAATTAATCCCGTTGTCAAGTAAATTTGTTACAGAGTAACAATATAAATATTTGTCATAAAATTTACTGTCAAAATTACAAAATGTGTATTCTTTTAAACTATTTTGCATTCGTTTGAGGATGAAGTGCAAAAATAGCGTATATACCACAGGACTAAAGTACCTTTAATCCCTCAGGTGATTATTTCCCTCACCTTCGTCTCGTGAAATAAACTTCACCCTACTATTACATTTTCACTAATTACACAAGCATATAAAATTGTATATACAGATTGTAACCAATCATTATGGAGCACGCGTGTATCAAACTCGGCTTCGCCTCGGCTGAAATATGAGGCAGCCACATCCAAATGGAATAAAAGACTAAAAAAATCTGTATCTTTGGTACTGGGAAACGTATATCAGAAATTATTCAGTGTGTAAATATTTGTAGTTGAATGGATTTGATATCTGTTCAAACAGCAAAAGTCCAAGTTGTTATGTTAAACTGTGACCTGCGTATCTGAGTGACCACAAGCTGATAATGACCTTTAATACGACGCCGTTGCTTTTAAATCCTGGAGAAATTCATTAAAAATTTTTCTAAAACAAGACACATTGGAGATTCTCGCCCAGAATTATTTTTCTCAAAATCAAAAATTGAAAGAATCCTCAAAGAACCCATCAATGAGTTAGAAATTCTTCTGTTCCACTCATTAAATTAAGATCCACAATTCATATTTTATTTTTTTCTGTACATGTACTATTTAGAAATTAAATTATTGTTAATTATTTAGAGTATGTCAATATTCATAAAATATAATTGATGATGACCACATTGTTTGCAGTTTACATAAAATGACTGAAATATATTTGTGAGTACTTGTAGTAGTAAAAAGAGTAGAAGTATGGCTAGAGGTCTTGTGCTAGCCACATCACATTTTTTTAATAGTCAGTGTGTTGATTATGACCACATTGTTTGCAGTTTACATAAAATGACTGAAATATATTTGTGAGTACTTGTAGTAGTAAAAAGAGTAGGTAGAGAGGTCTTGTGCTAGCCATATTACATTTTTTAATAGTCAGTGTGTTTAAAAAATATTCGTCCCCCTTGGAGCGTCCCTGTATGGCATTGGCAATGACCATAGCACGTTAGAGACTAATGAAATTAATTTAAAAATTCATTTAGTTCCCCCTAACTGTTTACCATTCATCATTTCTTTCATAACCACTACTCA
Source organism: Agonum fuliginosum (assembly GCA_947534325.1). NCBI lineage: Eukaryota > Metazoa > Arthropoda > Insecta > Coleoptera > Carabidae > Agonum > Agonum fuliginosum. Next base: position 19,284,625 of record OX384046.1, on the reverse strand, counting down.
GAATCAAAACCAATGTTTTATACTTTACAATGTGAGTTTATTTTTAATGAGTACAAATGTTTTATTTAAAAAGTCGTAGATTAAACGTCGTATTTGACTCGCACATAACGGCTGTAATTCACTTTCATCCTCTTGAATTATAGCCTACATTATGTTCTCTGTAAATTATGTATCTATGTTGATATTGGTAGAGAATTGACATTTGGAAATGTCAAACTTTTGCGTATTGGTATTTATTTTATTAAAATCTTGTACGTAATAAATTAGTCGTGTTTTAAACTTCATCTTCAGAAATAATTGAATCCATTATAACGACGTTAATATCGTATACATCTATTTGTATATTTATATTGTAATAAGATTGGCAACATTATTTCATTTATTATATTTTTGTTGCAACCAGGTTGGCAACACTAGTCCAAAGTCGGTAATGAATCGCGTATTGTTATCGACAGTGCTTTGACAGTTATTTTGACAAAACAGTAAATATTGTACTAAACGTCAATAATTAGTGAAAATAGAACCATATTTATTAATTTAAGTAACACAAAGGTTAGTAGTTTGTATTAATTTATACTCCAGCAAGTTTAATATCAGATTTGTTGACATTTTAGTTAGTTTACAATGGCATCGACTTCAAATCAGGAGGCAGTTCGGTACATACAGCTGTTAAACGATTCCGAAATAATATCTGTAGATAGTAATGACGCTGAAACACAACAAATAATAACAATAGATGAAGATGAACCAGAAACTCAATCAAATATTGTTGATAACCTCCAAATACATGACATACAATACCTAGAAACGGAAGAAATCAGTGAGAACGATGTACTAATAATTCACAATGACAAACAGTACATAATACCAAAAAAACAGCTGTCAGAGGCCGAAAACACAATAATACTTGAGACAAACGACAACAATTACCAAGAAGAACAACAATTAGACGAGAATACAAACATTTATTACTCTGAAAATGAAATCTCAGCCACGCAGTACGTCGTACTCAAAGACGGCAAACTGCATTTTGACACTGACAACAAAGAAATGAAAGAAAAACTAAAAGATTTTCAAACCAGTATAACAGATTTCCACGCCGAAGTTGACGAGGAAATGAAAGAGGAAGAACATGAAGATTGCCAAGAGGAAGAACTGGAACAAATCACCGGAAAAAACCTCCTGACAGGCCAGACGATATCTCTTTCAGGTTTCATGGACAAAATCCGCCAAAAGGGCTTTGAAGATGTGTCAGCTTCTTCCATATCACGGCGATCTGTGTTCGCCTCACCCAAATTAGGGTGTAGCAACGATTATGTCCTAATACCGCCAGTAAATAAAAAAGTAGTCGTTGGTAGAACTACAGACGGCAAAAAACTAGTCGGACGTGTTTTGCAAATACAGAAAAAAATTAATACATTCACTCAAGCCCCTGCGCATAGAACTCAAAGGCGGCTGCTGCAGCAACAGGTCAGTACGTCGTCAAAATTAATTTATAAAATAAACTAAAAAACCTTCCATTTAGAAGCCCCGCGCCTCAAAGCGGCCTCAACCCGACCCCGACTTCATCCCAGAAGTTCCGCCGGACGTAAACTACACCGAGCTAACCGACGACAACATCTCCCGCACCCTATCGGGCCTAATGGACCTCGAGTCGGTCTCAAGGTCGCTGCTAAACCGCCAACTGATCGTCAAGCACGCGCAGCGGCGCTCTTCCGGTGGCAAAGCAGTCCCCGGAAGCCGCCAAGTTAAATACTACCTCGGCAGGATGGTCAAGGGAGAGAGCAGGGCCTGGAACTTCCAGAATATCCAGCCTAAGCCGCGGGAAGAGCCTGTCTACGGCATTGATCTACTCGAGACTGACGAGGCAGACAGACAGACCTTGAGACTTAAGATCGGGGAGGGAGGAGAATTTATCGCGCAGCCAGTTGTCAAGAACGATGAAGATGACCAGAGATCGCCCATACAGCTGTTTCTTACTGTCACGGTCGATGAGTTCAATAAGAAGAAAACGAAAGTGAGTATTGATGAACAAAATTGATGGTTTTTCAGCGGCATAACATACAGGTTGAGTCAGCTAACTATTCCCTATTTGGATTTTTTATAAGTGACGAAATATGAAAATATGAACTATATAAAGGAATTTTTACTGCCGAAATTTCAAATCGATCAGACAAAAACTTCACGAGTGGTTCACTTCAATGTGAAAATTGGACCAATTAATCCAAAATCTCCAATTGCAGCCCAAACAGTCGTTCTAGGATTGTTCAGCAATCCAGTGGTGATTTTCATCTGACCAATACAGATGATTGTGTCTATTAAATCCACCATCAAGATGAAAATGTGCCTCATCAGAAAACATGATGGTATTCAGATGACCAGGGTTTTCATTCATTCGTTCAATTTCGTCTTCTGCAAATTCCAATCGGTTTGCTTTATCCTCTTCAGAAATTGCCTGCAGAATTTCAATCTTATAAGGATGCCACTTAAGGTCCTTTCAAATCCTACAAATAGTCGTTTGACTAATCATTAATTAATTAATCATTATTTCAGTCACCAATTAGGAAGCAATGATAAAACTTTGCGAACAAAAACTCAAGTGGCTACTGTATTTACAGCAAAAATTTCGCGGGCTTTACACAAAAACATGAGATTTTACAAACAAATTAAATAGGGAATACTTAGCTGACTCACCTGTAGATCCGCCCAAAAAGTTGAAATAAAATTTAAAATAGAAATAAAATATTTATTAAAAACTGCAATACCTACATTTTATACAATCTCAAATAAAATCAGCAATGGAAACATTATGGAACCGAATAAAAAAAATTATTAGAATAATCGTCCTGCAAGAACAATCAAAAAATTGTGAAGAAGACTGGAAAATATTTGAAAGTATTATAGTATAGATCCGGCCCGAAAAACTATAAGGTATTGCAGATTAAACTGTCATATTTTATAAAATAGTATAATAGGGATCCGGTTTAATTAATTATGACCTAGAAGAAATTTTATCCGGCTTGAATAACCAACTGAATACTACCCATAAATTAGTATTATATAGATCAGGCTCAAAGGACCATACAATATTAATATTGTGATTGCATTTTAGGTAAGCATACCGCAGCTGGCGCAAAACAACAACAAACCGCGCGCTACTGATGTCAAATACGAGCAAAAGCCTTCCGATCCGCACATCTGCCAAGTGTGCGGCAAAAAGTTCCAAACCCTAACCTCACTCCGGCGCCATTTAACGGTGCACGACCCGCGGCTTCGTCCGCTACAATGCGTCCAGTGCTCCGCGCGCTTCACGGACGAATCCTCGCTGAAGAAGCACCTCATACTGCACTCGGGCATAAAACCATACACGTGCGAAGTCTGCGGCAAGTCCTTCAGTCACAAAAGCGACCTCAACTTCCATATGAAGATACACAGCTCTGAGAAAAAGTTCAAATGTCAGGTTTGTTTGAAAAGCTTCCATCGTCATAGCAACCTTCTACGTCACGAGGAGATACACAGGTCTGTTGCCATGGACACGGCGCCTGGCACTGGGGAACCGGATGGTTGCCAAGGTGATGACGAACACAAACAGCCGCCATATTGTTGTGAAGTTTGTGGGGTGCAGTATAATTTTATTTCTTCTTTGACTAGGCATATTGTTACACATCATATTAATGCGGATGCAAGTGATACATAATAAGGTAATTATGTATGCTAAAGCCTTGTTTACAATATTTGACAGGCAATTCTCACCAGAATTATTTTTTTTAATTCAGAAGATGAAAGAATCCTTGTGTGAACAGGGCTTAATAACTTATAATAAAGTACTTTTTAAATTATTAATGTTTATATTTATTTTTGATAATTTAAACACAGTTGCTTTAACTTCTGTCACTATAAGAATTTAATATTATTAAAAATAGCGAGATTTTATGCATTTATGTTTGCTAATTTAAATACAGTTGGCAACACGAGTTTGTTGGATCGGGTCGTGCAATTTACTATAGTTGGCAACACTGCTATAGAAAAGATGTCAGTCTGTTGATATTTAGGTTATAAAATAGTAACATTACTTGACAAAAATCAGAAAAATTACAATGTCAGACAAACAAGAAGTAAAAAAGGACGAATCAAACAAAGATGCAGAACTGGACGAACTATTAGACAGTAAGTTCTTATTGTTACATAAAAGTTACGTAATAAAACGCACAATTCATTAAGGTGCACTGGAAGATCTGACCAAAAAACCAGTTACAAGTAAACCTGAGAATAAAACGCAAGAAAATGTCCAAGAAGCAAATAAAGAAGACACGGAAGACGTAAATTGGCCCCAGGATTTCATGCAGCAAGCCTCTCAAGCCTTTGAGAGTAATATGGCTACCTTATTTCAAAATTTAGGAGCTGATGTCACACCATCAAGTATTCAAGATAATTTCCAACGTATTGCAGGTTCGTTTTGTCATAAATTTTTACCTCACTGTAACATAATGCAACAACTCACGGGTTCTCGTGGATGTTAGTATCCCACAGAAGAAAGGATCATGCAATAGAAAAATGTTTTTGTGGAATTTTTTATTTAAATTGTTCGGTGATAAAAAGTTGACCAATTAACTGGAAAAAATATGCAAAGTACACCAGTTTAACAATAGATTTTTTGCTTTAATTTTAAACAAGTTATTTAAATTATCTGAATCAAGGTGAATCATAAATAAATAATAATAACCTTGAACAGTATTAACGGTGGGATTACAAAAATATAACATAGTGTCATTCACATAAGCATTTAGTTTTAAGGTTTATATTTATGTTTACGTTTAAGAAAGTTTAAATTCATATAACTAAATACGAGCACTTCCCACTTTCAAGCACTGTGAATGCTCGTATTTAGTTAGATGTATTCAAACTTTCTTAAACGTAAACATAAATGTAAACCTTAAAAGTAAATGCTTATGTGAATGCAGCCTTACTGTTTTTAAACTATAAAGCCTAATTCACATAAGCATTTAGTTTGAAGGTCTACATTTGTGTTTACGTTTACGAATATTTAAATTCATGTAACTAAATACGAGCATTCACAGTGCATGAAAGTGGGAAGTGTGAATGTTCGTATTTAGTTCCATGAATTTATACTTTCTTAAACGTAAACATAAATGTAAACCTCGAAACTAAATATTTATGTGGATGAGACTTCAAAAATTGTATTTTAGTAACAAATTTATTGTACTAAATTACATAAAATTTACAACAGTATAACATGTAGTAGGTACTCATAAAAAATCATTTTGAATGTTTTAAACTACCACCTGCAATATTAATTAATCACCTTTTACATTTTGACGGTAACATACACACTTTATTATTAATTTGGACTTGTTGAACGTAAACCCGGCTTCGCTGCAACCAACCACAGCCTAGAATAAAGTTACCAAACCAAAACTTAAATAAAAAACACAAATATATTAATTCAGAAGCTGCAGCTCAAGTGACAACATCTCCAACAGTAGACAGCAATCCAGGCAACCCAGACTTCGCTTCAACAATATCCCAAACCCTTCAAAACCTGTCACTGGGTTCCGAGAACCTAGCCAGCCCATTCAACGAATCAGAAATACTAAACTTATTCTCGGGGGCTGGAGGTGGCCCAGGCGCGGCCGGGAACCAATTCTTGCCGATCATGCAGTCAATGATGCAGAGTTTGCTATCCAAAGACGTTTTATACCCGAGCTTGAAGGACATCCTCGAGCGCTACCCGACCTGGTTGGCAGAAAACCGCTCTACCTTACCGGCGGAGGACGTCACGAGGTACGAAAACCAAATAAAGCTGATGACAGACGTGTGCGCAGAACTGGAAGGCGAGAATGAAAGCGAGTCAGAGACAGAGAAACGCCAGAGGTTTGAGCGAGTTCTAGCGCTGATGCAAAGGATGCAAGAGTTCGGCCAACCGCCACCAGATGTCGTTGGTGAGCCACTCACGCCTGGGTTCCAGTTCGACCAACAGGGGAACCCTGTACTACCGACTGACTTGGATCCCAATAACTGTACCTTGTCGTAGTTTGTTGTGTTTGTTTGTACGTTCTGTAAATGGTGCCAGCTAGTTTGTTGTTATATTGTTATTTTAATAAAGAATATACAGGTTTATTTATTTGCTTTCTGCAGCTACTGACAAACCGGCTCGAACGACCAATTGATAATTACCTATAAATTGATGTTGTATTTATACCCAGCTCGAAGAACCTATTGAATATTGCTTAATGAAATAACTCGAATATTACCTATAAAATAATTATGTAAATTCGGCACAAATGACCAATTGAATATTACCTTTTAAATGATATAATATAAATCCAATAAAATTGTGTCATTTAGATCTGGTTTGAAGGACCAATTGAATATTAATTGCAAAATAATATATGCATCCGCTGTTGTCAACAAAAGTCAGATTTACACTATTAATAAACGATATTTCATAGTGCGATTTGCGGCATTGGATTCCTCGTAATTTAATGGGTGGTTCTGCACAAAATTAGTACTGGTGCTACCCTCTAAGTTGAAATAAGAAACTAACGTTTCATAGTCTCTCATTTCATTGAAGTGAGCAACCTCTGTTGCATTTACTTAATCTATGACTTCACATCAATACAAACAAGTTTACAAAAATGGATTTATGTATTTTATGTCTTACAAATAATACCGAACTTAAAAGTATTAAATCAACAGATAGTGACGCTGTAATTATCGAGGAAAAATTGAAATTTTTCATTTCTAAACACGTAAGTGAACATAACCATAAATTATCGTATTGAGTATAAATATATTTATGCATTTCAGATTAAAACCGAACCAGAAGATTCTATGTTGTATATTTGTTTACCTTGTTTGGAAAAATTAAACAATGTGTACAACTACAAACTGTTGTGTTTACAAAACATTAGTAGGTTCAATAGTTTCATACATAAACATAAATCTACAGATGAACCTAATGTACAAGTGTCACTAATTGATTTACAAAATATAAACATAAATAAAGTTTCTTGTGGAAAAAATGTTCTCAACAGTGACTCAACAACAACAGAATATTGTAAGGCAGATAATCCACTTGAAGATGACACTGAACCTAAAAAGAAACTAGAAATAGTAGAAAATGTTATCAAGGAAGAAGTTGCAGACGAAAATGAAGTTAAATATGAATTTGTAAATGTATTTATAAAAGAAGAACCAAAAGACAATGCTGACGTATTACAGGCTGACCCATTTTTAAATGCAGGTATTCTATTATTTATATAGCTCTGTATTTTATTTTTAAAACTATTAATTTACAGAATCAACATCAAAAAACATTCCTATAAGTGCAGATGAAAAAACATTGCAGTGTAACGTTTGTAGCAAAACGTGCAACAGCCGATCTGAGTTAGTGAGACATCAACGCTGCCACACCGGTGACAAACCATACAAATGTGACATATGTGGCAAGGCATTCAGCCAGAGTTCCAATCTAATAATGCACAGACGTTTACACACCGGCGAAAGGCCATACAGCTGTGACTCATGCGATAAATCGTTCACACATCAGTCTAATTTAGCAGCGCATCAGCTTATACACTCCGGAGATAAACTATTCAAGTGCGAATTTTGTGACAAAACGTTTATACGTCAATCTGGTTTAGTAAAACATAGTCGCTGTCACACCGGGGATAAACCATTCAAATGTAACATATGTGACAAAGCGTTCACTCAAAGTTCCAATCTAATTATGCATAAACGGTGCCACACCGGGGAAAAACCATACAAATGTGACTCATGCAACAAATCGTTTACACATCAGTCTAATTTAGCCTCGCATCAGCTGATACACACAGGGGATAAACCCTACAAGTGCGACGTATGCGACAAAGCGTTTTATCAGAATTCTAATTTGGTGACACATAAACGACGTCACACCGGGGAAAAGCCGTACAAGTGTAATGAATGTGACACGAGTTTTAATCACCATTCTCATTTGGTTACGCATAAGTTAATACACAGTGCTGATAAACCTTTTAAATGTGATGTTTGTAATAATGCGTTTAAACGCAGTTCTGCTTTAATGGTACATAAACGATGCCACACCGGGGAAAGGCCATACAAATGTGGCAGTTGTGACAAAGCATTCAAGCACAGTTCCAGTCTGGTGAAACATAAACTTTGTCATACTGGAGAAAACGTATAATGCTATTTTTTATGTATTGTCAATATAACACAGTTTGAATTTTTTTAAATGCATTATATTTATTTGTCATATATGTTTCTTACATTTATAATACTTAAGTACATGAGTTAATCATTGAACATACATACACATACACATTTTAAATACAATATAAAAGTAAATAAAAATAACTTAATGTTTAAATCTAACACATCTGACTAGAGGTTGAAAAGTGAAATACATTATAATATAAATACAGTTGTTGTGTGGAATGTATAATATACGTCGCCATTTTGTTGTTAATTCTCATTCTGCAACAAAATCAAAAATAATTAATTCTACTGTAATTATTGAATGAAGTCAGTTATAAATTAAAGAAGTAGGTACGTACCAGGAGTGGGTAAATAAAAGTAGATATGCTGTCCTTAGAAAACGCATTTCGCGCTATGCAGGTATACGCGCCCATGTCTCGCCAAGCCAAATTTTTAATTTGTAGTTCACCATCAGGCAAAATCTGTAACAAACAAATCATAAAACATATTTTACATTGAGCTATAGTTGCCTCAACTGCAGTAATCAATTCACATTTTTAATGACTTGCTCCAGAAAATTACAGGACACATTTTACACTGAGCAACATGCAATTGCTTAATAAATTAACATGCAATTTCTGTATTACACTCATGCAATATTGAAGCAACTTGTCAAAAGATGCAGTTGCATCTGTAGTATTGCTCAATGTAAAATTCATTTCAAAGATAAATAATGTAACACTACCTTGACTCTGTTGTCTTGGTCGCTTACGACTTGGCCCTGGTTGTCCAGCCAGTAGACTTGCGGCAGCGGATGTCCGACAGCCCTGCACGGCAGTGTGACGTCACTTCCTTGTAGAGACATGCGCACTGGGCTCCAGAGCACGATGCGCGCGCGCGGTTGGTTCAATGGCAGTGCGCCGAATAAGGAAGTTAAGTTACTGCGCATGCCAACTGCTCCTGCATCAAGCGATAAAAGTCACTAGGATTCGGGAATTTTAAACAACAATAATTGTAAACGTCAGTTTGACAGAATGTAGTGTTGGTGCCTCAACAAGTCAACATATTCGCATATTTAGGCTCATTATAAAACTATTATTATATAGTTTATAACAATGAATGTGTTTGAAGTTAAGTTTTGAATAGTTTTTATAATATACCTTGTGTAACAATGAGGACTGTGCTAGCGGCCACTGTTTTGGAACCACTGGTAGCTAGACACGTAATAGAGCCCTGGTGTGGCGGTAACACACTGTTGATTACCAAACGGGCACGAATTTTACTTAGTCCGGGGCTGGATTCCATTACTTCCGGGAACGATATGGAGTTTGACTCGTAGCTGTCGTTCTGGAAATATAAATCATAATAATCATTTTATTTTTGACGTTACAATGCATATAATACTAGGGATATTTTTGTACTTGTGGTTGGCTGGACTGCAGCCGGTTTTACACACAACACATCCGGCTGTCTCGTAACAATTAAAACAATGAAACAAGCTCAAAAATAATCCATTCCCTCCTTACCTCGGTGACTTGTTCCCCTCCTCTGCCCCACTCAATGACCGGGCGGCTGCCGACTGCCTCGCACTCGAGCTCCAGCCGTTCCCCCACCACGGCTTGCACGAGGCGGGGCGGGGCCTGCGACATCTGTATCCAATCAGACTTGTAGAACGCGTCCGCGTCAGCTGACGTATCGTGCGCTGATAGGGCGTTGGACAGACGTGCCGGGCGGAGGGGGGAGAGCATTAGAGGGGAGCCTGTGGCGGGGGAGATGACGCACAGGAGCGGGGCTACCAACAGAACAGCCTGAAATAAAGAGATATTATTTAAGCGAGACTAACGACATCTGCCGGCAGACTTCATAAAGAAACATTAAATTTTACGTTGCCTTTTTTATACTTTATAACCTCAATTCTTCGGTACATTGACTTTAAAATTATATATCTTTTTTATAAGACAAACGATTCCCTTGAAAATTTAATACAATCTTCTTCTATATTTAATTAATATTGTGTTAATTTTTCGTTGAAATATGTCGTCTGGTTTAGATTCTTATAACATAAATAACAATCAAAAATATTCTTAAATAAAAATAAATTACAAAACTTCATAAATATAAATCGTGCATTAAACATTTTAATAATAATAACATTTTTGATAAAACGACATTTAAATTAATTGTTTATTTCTCATAAATAAAATATAACTTGATCCTTGTAAAAAATCTGTAGTGTGTGCGGTTAAACAAAAATATGCACAAGCAAAGTACTTTATAGATTATACAAAAATTTAATAGTCATCGTTCGAAGAAGTTAAAAACATTGTCAGCTACTAAATATGAATGAAAAGTAAATGAAAATATTTTGATATAATATTACGTGAAATGCTTGTATTTCATTCTTTGAATTGTGCACCTTGTGACTAATGCATTATTATACTAGTTACTAATAGAATTAAAACAAAATTCTTGGGTTATTTGTAAGTTTGTGATCGCCTAAACAAAGCCGGGTTTACAACCAACAAACCCCAATACCAGATTTAATCTTAAACACCAAAATTTTGGCCCATTATAGAAATAGTCTTGTGAAATTCTAATTCATTGATTGCTCAGAACATTTTTCGGGGTTCAGAATCATGAAAGAACTATCAAAGAATCGTGTAAACAGGGTAATTAAATAAATCATGATTAAGACAGTTAATGTTACTATAAAGATAACTCTACTTCCTATTTTAATTTTGATAAGAATATTTATTAATCAAATAAAAATTAATTATCTAAAGTAAATAAAATTTACACACAATATAAAGTAAACCAAATTTTATGTAAAGATAAATTATATTCTAGAAACACGGTTAAATCTATAAAAAATAGTCAAAAGAATATGCTACAATAAAAATAATACAAAATATGAAATTTAAATTTCTGATAAAGCATGTTTAGGAATATATTACATTCAAGAAAATATATTCAATATAAAAACAGAGTTTTTATATTCATAATATTGTTTGAACAGTTTAATAAATTTAAAAAGTTTTTTATTATATTAATAAAAAATCTGATGTGGCTAGCACACGATCTCTCGTTTAATTCTGCTTTTTCTACTAAACTAATAATCATTCAAATTTTGTGTATAGAAATACGGACAACTTCAAAACGAGCTCTAGAATTTTATAACAAACTATTGATTAAATGAGTGTACATTTATTGTACTTAATATGAAAATATATAAATAATCTACAAATTAGTAAATAAATAATAATATAATCATGAAATTTATCGGTTTTTAGTATTTTAAAAAAGATCTGCGTGTATATCTATCTCTAACATTATATTTTATTTATTTTTGAACCTGTGAAAAATTAAAATAAATATTAGATTTATTAATTAACACACTTTGTACTTAGTTTATAAAAAGATTAACATCAAAATTAGTAATTTAGCATCGCGTGAATATCATGCTACCTTATAAATTTATCTCAAATTATTTTTATAATAAATTAAATAAATTTTAGTAAAGAATAATCACGTTTTAGTGTATAAAACTTACGAAATTATGTATACAGAGGATGTTACTACACTATAAAAATAATTTTTGCATTCAGCGAGCCGTAGGCGAGTAACTCAACCATTTGCAGGCACGCTATAGTGAGTGAAATCTCGATATAGTGTGATTTTTTAATAATTTGAAACGATAGCTGCCAGTTTACTGCACAGACATCTGCCCTGTGGTGTACTCTTTACAAACAACCATTATTTTGGCTGGTAACCGCACGCACGGACAAATATATTAATGCACAGAAGAAGATTCAAAGATTCATAAATTTTAATTAATTTTAGTAACATACCTTTAAAATATATTTTGCAGTTGTCTTCATCTTCGTAAAAAATAACACAATCACTAAAAAATTAACAACTCAAAAACTAGAATAACTCAAAATATAAAATAGTAATAAATAAATAATATTAATAATGTAACAGTGCAGGTATTTGAGTTGTTAAGTACAAGTAGTAAAGACTGGTGATGTTAGTTGTTACCAGTTTGACAACTTTGTATAATCTGAAGTTTGTATCGTCCTCGTCTTCTTTATATATGCGCAGACCGCGCACACTGATGCTCAACTGTTGCTTGTTGCCTAGCTCGTTTGTTTCACGCACAACTGCACGAATGTCCCCCTGTGGTGTGCCCACAAATAACTCCTACAATATTATTACAAAAAATCAACAGAAAACTTATACGTAGTAAAATGTCTGCATTCACAGAAAAATATGTTAGTTTCTAGATGCAAATCTAGAAAACTAGATAACATATGTCTGTGTTTGAGCGTCGTGTGTGTATATAGATTCTAGATTTGTGTTTTCCTGTGAAAGAATCATCCTTTTGTTACATGATCTTTCTATAGAATTTTATTCTCAATTTTAATTTAATTTAATAATCCTGTGTATAAGTATGGTAATTATTAATTTATGTGCAAAATTCTGAGGCAGTTTTTATAATAATATTGACATAATTTAAATAGCGTAGGCGAACAGAGCAAAAAGTTCTGTTCGTTTTTCTTGAAAATAAAAAGATTTATATTTAATTATAATGTTGGCATTTTCTAAAAATTCCAAGTAATAAAAAGCTAAATAATTATTAAAAGAGGTTGAAAATAATTCTTATAAAGTGATGTACATACATAATATTAACAATAAAATAAAATAGATTTGACGCAATGCATGCGTCATCTACAGAAAAATACTTTAATAATATTCTTCAAGGGAGGCCATTAGCGCCCCAAAAATTATATTGGAGAAAATAAAGGTTCATTCACATATAAAAATCTGATGTGGCCAGCACACGACCTCTCGCCTAATTCTGCTTATTCTACTATCTAATAAATAGTTTTACTTACATTTTAATAGTTTCATGTAAACCAAGATGCAAGCAAAAGATGTCTACTGTCATAATAAATCAAATTTTGTGTAGAAACAAATACCAGATTCAGTAAATTGTATTTAAAATTACCTGTACCCATAGATAATTATATTTTCTTTATTTTAAATTGCAAAAATTGTCATAAATAAATAATGTACCAATTTATTTAAGGAAAACTGTATCAAGCTTCAAAAGTACCACTTCCGGTTTGCGGATTTCTACCAAAATCCGGTGTTAAGGGTCTCGTCTCCAACAAAATATTGCGTGTTTAGAGGTGTAGCAGTTTCTGCTTTACTCATTGCATATTAAAAATTTGAAGGAAAAACAGGTACTAGAATTTTGTGAAAGAATTAATCTAACCCAGTTAGAATTCTGAAAAAATCTTTGAAATCCATGTACAAAATTAATGAAAAAGTGTGTTTTAAGCAATGTTTTACATGCTTTTTCTTATTATTAAGAGATTTATTATAAAATGTAACTCGGCATAATCCTAGTTGCATTCTTCGTCTGTAAATAAATGTATGAAATTTAGCTTTATCTATAAAACTTCGTGAGCATTGTAGAAATTGCTAGACTGCTTTTCCGTATTTTTAGCGAGCGTTTCTATGCATTCACATAGGACAAACGCGGTGTTGAGCTACGTGGAGTCGATGCTCTTAACGTATATATTGCATCATTTTATAAACTTGGGTGTGTCACCTCTACAGTGTATTGCATCAATGTACGTGTCTTTTTCCTCCTATATAAAATAAATGTTTACAAATACAATATCTCTATGTATATATACAAATAGTAAGAAATCAAATATAATCTTTTATCATTATAATACTTGGTACTATTGACTGTATTCTATTTTATCAGATTCCTAATATTTGAGGTAGCAGACCCTATGGAAATTTTTTTATCGGGTATTTCCATTAAGAGCATTCTGTACAGGAAGAATGTACACGTTAAAGCATTTTACACTCATACACCTCATCGACACATGGTTGCACATTTGAACAAAAACAAATTTTTATATGGTAGATAAGGGATAAAACTATTTTTTTCAGCGCGTTCAACGGTCGAAATTACTTACTTTCAACCGCTTGCAGGCGTTTAGAAGCACCTACAGATTTTTCTTTACATTTCGCAGAACATGATATTTTGAATCATGTAGTTTAAAGTTTAATCTACGTTGGGGTAGTGTTATTTTTTGGAAAAAACTTTCTGATTTCGAGAAAATTAGAGGTAAAAATGTGAATTTTTGTAGTTTTCTTTATTATATAAACTAAAAGTTCGGTACAAAACAGAAAAAATGGCACTAATAGAACGAAGTTTTATCTCTTATCTACCATATAAAAATTTGTTTTTGTTAAAATGTGCAACCATGTGCCGATGAGGTGTATGCGTGTAAAATGCTTTAACGTGTACATTCTTCCTGTACAGAATGCTCTTAAACGAATTTTTCCATTTTACCTCTCGTTTCATATTCTATTTTGCATACATGAATTCTCTGAAGATTCTATCTGAATCCTAGAAAATAAATTAATTTTTTGATCTCAATGAATTATAATTTATAAGACTCATTGAATAAAGTAAATTTAAAATATTGTGTTTTGGGAAATAATTTATTTCAATTAAATTGAAACATATCTTAAATATTTTGACCTTAGATTACAGGAATAATTGAAATTCAGGGGTCAAAACGAACCAGTACAAAAAATCGGGCAATAACTTTAATATATTTCAATTTAATATTAACAACAAATGTATTTTTTTTAGTAAAACTATATGAATGATTTCTATTTTTGAATATTTTGTTTATAGTTCATTTTTGCAGATAAATCAAAAAATGCATTCTTTACAAAACAAAACTGAACTTGATACTATATTTTTATCATTTTGACATAAAAATATAATTTTATATGGAATTATGTGGAAAAAATGTTTAAAATTATAACTGCTATTAAATTTATCTAAAAGAATACAATAATAAGATATTTTTCAGGATTTATATATTTTTATTACGTAATTTTTTTGAAATATTTTATTCTTATTTTAGGATATTATAATAAGTACTTGAATATTATTTAAAATGATCTTCATTTTCCGTATAAGTTTTTGCGTAGGTTAATAATTTCTACTTATAAAACTTTTTATCTTTTTTGTAAATCTCACAAGGAATTTTTGTTTAAAGTTAAAAGTTATAAGAACAAAGTGGGTTAAAAGAATAATTAAAACTTTTTAGATATACGAGAACTTGTAAAACATTACTTATCTGTGAAATTTAAAACATTATTTCATACCCAACTCAAACTATTATGTACCAAACACGCTCTTGCATTATATTCGCAAGAAGAAAAAATCTGCTGTGGCCAGTACACGACCTCTCGCCTAATTCTCGAGACTAATCTAATAAATAGTTTGACTTACATTTTAATAGTTTCATGTTCATATGTAAACCAAGATGCAAGCAAAAGATGTCAACTGTACTGTCACTGTCTTAATCATTCATATGTAGAAACAAATTTCATATCATGGACAACAAAATAGAATATTTTATTGTTACATATACTACCAGATTTAGCAAATTGTATTTAAAATGAACTGTACCCATAGATAATTATATTTTCTTGTATTTTTAATTGCAAAAATTGTCATAAATAAATAATGTACCAATATATTTAAGGAAAACTTTATCAAGCTTTAAAAAGTACTACTTTCTACCAAAATGTTATCCGTGGTTAAGATACTTATTAAAACCTTAAATATGAAATTTGGTTATTAAAGGTTTGATACTTTTTCAGTTATCGTGGACGAAAAATCGTCAGTCCATACATACATACGCACACACACACACACAGACATCACGTGAAAATATTAAATTCGTATTGTAGAGACCCTGAAACGTGCTTATCCACCAAAAACTCATACTCGAAAATTTTGACCTATTACAATACCTCTCTTATAGAATATGAGGCGAGAGGTAATAACTAAATAAGATCTGACGTCAAAATGGACATTTTTACCTCTCGCCTCATATTCTATAAGAGAGGTATTGTAATGAGTCAAAATTTTCGAGTATGAGTTTTTGGTGGATAAGCACGTTTCAGGGTCTTTAGAATACGAATTTACTATTTTCACGATGATGTCTGTGTGTGTGTGTGTGCGTTTGTATGAACCGACGATTTTTCGTCCACGATAACTTAAAAAGTATCAAACCGTTTATAACCAAATTGCATATTTAAGGTTTTAATAAGTATCTTAACACCGGATAAGATTTTGGTAGAAATCCGCAAACCGGAAGTAGTTCTTTTAGAAGTTTGGAAAAGTTTTCCTTAAATATATTGGTACATTATTTATTTATGACAATTTTTGCAATTAAAAATAAAATAAATTGTGATTATCTATGTGTACAGTTAATTATAAATACAAATTGCTGAATCTGGAAGTATTTAACAATCAAATAAAGTACAATTAATATTATATTTTTTTGAAATTCCAGTATCTTGTTGTCCATGATATAAAATTTGTTTCTACATAAAATTTGAATGATTATGACAGTGACAGTACAGTTGACATCTTTTGCTTGCATATTGGTTTACATTATCGTTTACATATTACATGAACATGAAACTATTAAAATGTAAGTAAAACTATTTATTAGATTAGTATAGAATAAGCAAAATTAGGCGAGAGGTCGTGTGGTGGCCACAGCAGATTTTTTGATAATGATCTTTATTAATTAGTTAATCAACGACTTTCTGAAATAATTTGTGAGTCACACATTAATTTATGCGTTAAAATTAAAAATTTTAACACGAAATAAAAAAGTGTAGCATAAATTTATATAAACTAATTATTTATTTTTACATTTCAGTTTATTTTCCAGATATTTGACTTGTAAATAGGGTAATTTTCAAAATCAGACCTATATTGTTTCATAACAACTTTGTTTACCTAATTTTAGTCATTTAGAACTTTAACTAGCTATATTGTACACATAATGGCACATCTAATGAAAATGATACCTAATTGAATTAATTAATCTTATAGAATATAACTACACACATTACATCAAGCCTGCATAGATTCTTTCACTGTTTTATCAACCAAAGAATTATAAATTCTTCTATTCACATCTAATAAAAATGATACTTAATTGAATTAATTAATCTTATAGAATATAACTACACATTTTACATCAAGCCTGCATAGATTCTTTGTCGATTCTTTCACTGTTTTATCAACCAAAGAATTATAAATTCTTCTATTCACATCTAATGAAAATGATACTTAATTGAATTAATTAATCTTATAGAATATAACTACACATTTTACATCAAGCCTGCATAGATTCTTTGTCGATTCTTTCACTGTTTTATCAACCAAAGAATTATAAATTCTTCTATTCACATCTAATGAAAATGATACTTAATTGAATTAATTAATCTTATAGAATATAACTACACATTTTACATCAAGCCTGCATAGATTCTTTGTCGATTCTTTCACTGTTTTATCAACCAAAGAATTATAAATTCTTCTATTCACATCTAATGAAAATGATACTTAATTGAATTAATTAATCTTATAGAATATAACTACACACATTACATCAAGCCTGCATAGATTCTTTGTCGATTCTTTCACTGTTTAATCAACCAAAGAATTATAAATTCTTCTATTCACATCTAATGAAAATGATACTTAATTGAATTAATTAATCTTATAGAATATAACTACACATTTTACATGAAGCCTGCATAGATTCTTTGTCGATTCTTTCACTGTTTTATCAACCAAAGAATTATAAATTCTTCTATTCACATCTAATGAAAATGATACTTAATTGAATTAATTAATCTTATAGAATATAACTACACATTTTACATCAAGCCTGCATAGATTCTTTGTCGATTCTTTCACTGTTTTATCAACCAAAGAATTATAAATTCTTCTATTCACATCTAATGAAAATGATACTTAATTGAATTAATTAATCTTATAGAATATAACTACACATTTTACATCAAGCATACATAGATTCTTTGTCGATTCTTTCACTGTTTAATCAACCAAAGAATTATAAATTCTTCTATTCACATCTAATGAAAATGATACTTAATTGAATTAATTAATCTTATAGAATATAACTACACATTTTACATGAAGCCTGCATAGATTCTTTGTCGATTCTTTCACTGTTTTATCAACCAAAGAATTATAAATTCTTCTTTTCCAAGACAGGACAGGAAATTCGTGCAGGATAAGAAAATAAAAATTTTAAAGATAAGAACTATTCAATGAATTATTCCTGATTATTAATCTTCCGTCAAATATTAATTTATTTATCAGTTAGCAGTTTACTAACCTTCCCACTTGCAGTGCTACTGTTTATATATTTAGTTATTTATTTCTTGATAACAAACATCAAATCAGTCACATATGTGTTATATGATTTGAGAGGCATAGCCGATTGGGTTATGCGCCACATATATTTTTTGTGAGTTTTCATTTAGTTGTATATTTTATTTTTGGATGGACGCACAAGTCAAAAATAACGAAATATAATTGTTTGATTCTTAAAATAATTTAAAATGTAACAATATGCATTGAAAAACAAGTAATTTTTGTGAGGATCTCAATCTAATACTGTTATACGTATGATGTTGAATTTTTGTATGTAGATTAAGGAAGAATACTAAAAGTGCGGAATCTTCAAAATCTTTAATTAATGTAATTAGTTTGGCTTTAATAATTATCCGAAATTCGGCGAAAATTGTACAAGTTTAGATATAATTTATGGCAATTCTGTTGATTGTGTTTCCGCCCTTTTTACATCTATGTTCTACTCATTTAATCTTGAAACTCAATGATAACTTTTATAGTTTTTATTCATGAGATCCTCACGAAATTCTAGTGTTTAATTTCTTTTTATAATTGTTGTCGGAACAATATATAGTTTGAATTTTTCAATTCAACAATGCTTTGCCGTTACTAATGTAAAATTTCAGATTTTTATTTTGAGCAATATCGCCAGAATCGTGAATTCTGATTCTTATTGCACTCAAGAAGTATAGCCCCTTAGTAAACACAATTTTTAAACAAAATTTATATTTTAGCAATGTTTAAAAAATAAAAATTCTGAAAATATTGTGTTTATTATTGTGCCAAAGTAAAAATATTCAAGTTACGTTTTAAATATTTTAATCTAATATAAAAAATCTGACGTGGACACCACATGACTTCCTTGTACGCCTTGTGTGTTCATACTTTTCTTAATAACTAAAATGTAAAATAATATTAAAAATTCTTTTAACTTATTATACTAGTATACTCACAAATATATTTTAGTCATTTTATTTAAACTGCAGAAGAAGATATAAAGCATATTTTACTATTGTCACTGTCATGTCATAATCATTTAAATTTTACGTAGTAACAAATGTTAATCGATCATGGACTACAAGATAAAGAAATACTAAATTTAAAATATATACTTTAATTATTCCTAAATGATACCAGATACAAAAATATTTATAAAATACCGATTTTAGGTAATAATCACATAATCTTTCATTTAAAATAAAAAAAATTGTCTTAAATTAAATATTTATCGAAATATTTTAAAAAAGTACTACTTCCGGTTTGTAGACTGAAACCAAAAATAGGAGGTGCACAACTAGATGCTATAACAGTCTTAAATACAAAATTTCAACTTTCTACGTCTAACCGTATTTGAGTTATGCGACACACATACGTCCGTCCGTCCGTACGTACGTACGTACGTACGTACGTACGTACGTACGTACGTACGTACAGACGTCACGTCGAAACTAGTCATAATGGATTCAGAAAAGGTCAAAACGGATATTTCCGTCAAAATCTGAGAACCGAAATTTTTCGCGATTACAATACTTCCTTACTTCGTACAAGGAAGTAAAAACTTAAACAGAATTTTAAAATTCTTAAGAAAAATCGTCACAGATCTGTTCTCAGTTAAATATTTTTCTGAGAAATAAATATCATCTAACTACTATATTACGTTATCTTTAAATGAAGTTCTTTAGTATTAGTAAAGAAACAAATTATAATACTCTAAGTACTAAGTAAGATTCTTATCTGCTAATAATAATTGAGACTGTCTATGGAAAATTTGAATAAACGTTTATTTATTTATTTTATACTTTATATTTGACCACAAACGTCAATACAAATTATACTTTATCTTTAAAAAAATTACTAATTTCGTGATGGCTTCTTTGAGGATTCTTTATGTGTCTGAAACCTGAGAAAAAGAATCCTGACGTCAAATAGCGAATGAATCTTCAATGAGTCTTGGAAAAGAAGAATTTATAATCATTGATTCTTTCCAGAATTTCGAAGCATGAAAGAATTAAATTACCTTAGCAACTAACGAGAAAAGTAGAAAATCAATATTATTTAATTATGGTAATATTATTAAAACTTTATATAAAATTAGAAATGTTGGTGACAATGAAATTTTTATGTCATTAAACAAATTAATAAGTTAAAAAGTTTAAATCTGAATATTGTGTAGGTTGTTAAAGTGATTACTATTTAGTACAAGAAAATAATTAAATTAATTAAAATAATAATTTTATAAATTATTATTCGTTTCAACTAACAACCAGATTTCACCGCACACACGTATCATACAGGGTGTAATTTTGAAGATATAATAAATGCATTTTTAATCTCGATTGTCAGTGACAGCTGACAAACTATTTAATTTTGCTTTTCAAAAGTGTTATTTATTATTATTTATAAAACTTCAAGCTGTTGTATTTTTTCAGAAGCCATATTTGCTTAAAATAACCTCAAGTATAAACTGTTTGTTACACAGGATTGAAACACCCTGTATATATAAACTGATGAGTCACAATAACATTGTAATGTAATAATGAGAATGCCATATTTCCCAAGTTGGGGAAAAGCGTATTTGTATGAATCTTTGAAATACCGTAGCAAATTTTCTAATGATCATGAATTGAACATGATAAATTGTACAATTCTACGAAATTGAGTCGTTTCTAAGAAGTGTATTCCATTATATTTAAGTCAATTTATTTAGTGATAGTGCACTTTTGACAAAAGGGGAAATACGATTTTTAATATTTACATTTACAACTTGTGCATGTATTTATGTACCTACGCAGTTGCGTTATAATATAAACTAAAACGTAAGTCAATATTTTAATATTAATATAAATAAAAATCTGATGTGGCCAGCACAAAACCTCAATACAATTATAGGTGATCTGAATTCAAATTATATTTTGGCGCTAGAATGTGTTGTTGCTAGTTTCATAGCGAAGCTCAAATGGCGTCTGTTTATGTTCAAGTGTAGTATATGATTTCCGATTTTGTTCTGATGTTTATCACGTTGTGTGTAATAAAAGTATAAATATGACGGGTAGTTGTACATCTTTCACAACAATAGGTACTACAAATAAATTTAGACAAATAAGTATACCTATACCTATGAGAGTTTTGGTGAATATTACATTTTTTATAAAAGTAAGTGCCAAGTAAATTACGAGGAATCCAATGCCGCAAACCACGCTTTGACACCTCGATTAGTTTTTGAGTTATTACTATGAGCTGTCAAATTTGCAATTTGGATTTATTTATTTTCTCAGGGGTGATATTGTATTACGACGTTGTTAGAGAGAAGAAAAATTACAATTATTGTGTATCTTGTTATCTGTCAATTGATTGCAATGAAAAATCGAACTCACTTTATTTTTCTAACAGCAGCAGCTGTCGTAAAGCCTGTGCTAGACTTTATAATTATTTTACAAATTTTTATTCTGTTTCAAGACTCATTGGTCATTGAAGATTCAATTTATTATTTGACAGGTAATTCTTACAGGATTATATTTCTCATGATTCAAACCATGAAAGAATCCTTGTGTCAACGGGGCTTTAAGAGGTGGGTGGTGTATAGCACCCTTTGCAGGCAATTATTCTGTTTTTGTGCTTCTTCTTTGCTAATAAAAAGAAACCATACGAAATTTAATTAATCGTACGGAATAGTATTCTTAAAATTAGTACCAGATATTCTTAAAACTCAGTATAATAGAAATGATTATTATAATTATTATTAGTCAATATTTTAAAATGTAAAATGCATAAGGTTCCAATTGTTTAGAACCGCTGGCCTCTCGCTGGCAATTGACAGGTGCTGCCACCAACGGCGCTTTGAGAACTACCCACTGACATCCAGGTCTGTCCATGTAAGGCATTGTGACAAGGTTATCGTAATTCGTGCAGAAGTTTAGTGTTTGGTGTTTTATTTTACTTTATTTTCACTTATTGTGTTTGTTATTTAGTGTACAGTGTTTAGTGTTGGTGATTTGACATCAAGATGCCTGTGTTTCACACAAAAACAATAGAGTCTATTTTGGAGCCTGTCGCTTTGCAGGTAAATTTGACATTTAACACTGTTTTATTGTTTTTATTATTATTACCTTGTAATAATAATAATCATTCTCAATTGTTGTGAAGTATTGTTGTTTTCTAGCAAAATTATTTGCTGTTTACTTGATATAGGTAATCTAATTGTTTATTTATGATTATGACAAATTAACAGTACAAATGATAGAATCTTACAATTGTTACATTGATTTTTGCCAAGTTTATAAAGATATGACCGGTTTTTTGTCTCCAGGATGCAAATAACATAAATTTTAATCATTTCTAAATGACATTTATACATTTGTAATGTCTATTTTTAGATTTGGGCGTGCCTTCTTTCGGTTTCTGTGAATTTGATTAAGAAACGCAGAATCTGAACGCTTTTAGTTGTGTTTATTTTATTGTTTTCTAGAAAACAGCAGATTTTTAAATTAAATATGTTATAACCTACAAAACAAACTTATATTCTATAGCTACTTTCGACTGTGGATTAAATTTATTACTATTACATAAATACATAACTCATTACGAACTTAAACCCTTTTACATTTTTATGTTTACGTTTAGGAATGTTCATACTGTTGACTGAAAGATATTTGACCGTGTGTGCGGTTAACAGCCGTCAGATGGTCGTTAGTGGATAGATTTCTATGCAGTTACTGGGTATAAAACTATAATGCAACATGTGTTCTATTGACATAAATGTAAATTAAAACTTTGGGAATCCAAATATGGTGTCTACAGAAATCGTAGTATAGTAATGTATTCATTAACGCCTACTATTATTATGTGTAACATTTTAAACGCCTACAGCACCTGTAAGAATTATATAATGAAATGTCAATTTTTAGATTTTTGGCAAAATGTCATAATTTTGATTGTTGTAGCATTAGCATATCGAAGAAATTTCGGTTAATTTTAAACATGAATCCCTTGTTTTCTTGTTGAGCTGTCAAAAATGTATACCGGGTGTTGGAAAAATAAACGTACCTACACATACGTAAACTTATAAATATTGATCAACGTATTTAAATAAATTATTACGCTTTTTTGTACTGTTATTGCAGTTATAATTTGAACAGTTATCTAAGAGTCAACAATACGAGAGTATGAAACTACCATATTCTAATATTTATTTAATTTTGGACTTTTTTGTAAGTTATTTCTAATTTTTATCTCAGGAAAACCACAGTTTATAAAATATTACCAGAAATGTGATACATATTTTATTGAATCATTACCTAAATAGATTGAAATTTGTTTAATTAAGTTATCTTTGTTCCAGTGGGACAAAAAATGTTGAATTTATTTTTACAATTCTTGAAAAATTCTTTATCAAACACATTGGGCCGTATTAAGCACTCTTGTTTAAGCTAATGAAGCTTCTTTAATTACCAAAGAAACATCTTTATCTCGTTTTTCTTTGTTTTATGTTGTACTGCCTTAAATTTATTAATATTTTTGTTTTTTTTGTAGGTTTCCAGGCTTGTTATTCTCCATGAAGAAGCTGAAGATGGAAACGCAATGCCTGATCTTGAGCGACCTGTACAGGTCGTCTCCAAAGCTGTTTCCAACCTAGTTAAGGTATAAACACACATTCAATACCAGATAATAACATTCTAGAAGATTCGATTTATCAAATCTAGCATTTTTGATTTTTGAAACTAGTTTATCTCTTCAACAATTAGATTAAACTAAACTAAATAGAGTAAAATTCAAATATCTAGGACCCTGGTCTGCGCGACAAGGCACTGTCCACAAAAGCGGAGCTAGCGAGTATATGCTGCGCTGCACTTCACTTCATTTTCAAACAAAACTCAAATATAACTCAATCACAATCAATTAGAAAATTCACAGCGTTACACGAAGCAAAACACTACGAACGTCAACATGAGAATAACAGATATTCTGTAGAACAAACAGTAGCGTGGACGGTTCTCTGTTTTGACAGTTTTGTGTCTTTGTAGGTTGGTAAAGAGACAATAGCATCCTCAGACGACCCTATTCTCCGCCAGGACATGCCCAGTGCCTTGACAAAAGTCGAACGTGCCTCCCATTTGCTCGAAGAAGCAAGCTCCATGCTGAAATCAGATCCGTACAGCGCTCCGGCTAGAAAACGTCTCATTGAAGGCTCGGGAGGTAAGATTGTCGTATATGTTTGAAGACTCTCTCATGATTTAACCTCCTGCAGGTATTTTACAAGCCACGTCAGCGCTGCTGCTGTGTTTCGACGAATCAGAGGTGCGAAAACTCGTCCGCGAATGTAACCGAGTTTTGGATTACTTGGCCGTCGCCGAAGTCATCGAGACCATGGAGGAGCTCGTTCAGTTCTTGAGGGATCTCAGTCCTTGTCTCAGCAAGGTATCACAATCACAACATTCTAACGAACAAAACTAAATGACATTCGTTTCAATATTACTTCAATGATAATTATTATTTATTTATTATGTCGTACGAGGTTTGAAGATTCTATCAAGAATCCTGGAAAAGACGTTTGGAGGTTCTGAATCTTGAAACAAATAAATTGTTGGTTTGAAGTAATTAATAAATTTAAATTCTTCTTTTCCAAGACTCATTCAATTCAATTTAGCAGGTAATTGTCACTAGAAAGAAGAAAACTTCTTCTTTCCTAGGATTCAGAATCTATACTTAATTTCAGCTAAGAAAATAGCGTTGGGTTAGATAGATAGATATTCTTGAATCTGATTGGTTGAGATGAGAGGTAGAACATTTTCATTTCCGTTAACATAACCTTCTTATTTTGAATTTCATAGTTACTTCGAAGTACTACACTATTCTATAGATGACAGCTTTATTCACAAAACATAACTTATTTAAGATCGCGTCAAATTTTGAACTAATAAAATGTGTAACTGGCATTCGCAGTGCCATCTGCTATTTTCTTAGCTGAAATGAAGATAGTAGAATTTTTAAAGAATTCTCTTGTGTGAACAGGGCTTAATGCTGAAATTCGAATCAAGTTTAAACTATTGAGAAAATAATGTTAATAGAAATGTAAAATATTTATTCGATTGTCAGTTGTTTAAAAAAAATAATTTATAATATTTACCTAACTGTCAATTGTTTTTTAAAGTATTGAAATTTGGTTGGGGAAGACATCAGTTAAGGGGCTTTTATCACAGTAAAAAAGTATTTAACAAATTACTCCCAACATATTAATCCTATAAATCTAAAAAAAAATACCATATAAAGATAAAGGCAGTAAAAATCTAGCTACCTTGTCGAATTTTTTAAATTGTTATTATTATTATTTATAAACAATTAAATAACAATAATTCTGAGAAAAACTCTACGTAAGTTTGATTGCATTGTAAATTTAAATGTTTATATCACATTATTATATAAAATTTTCAAATAGTAGTCGAGTAATTTGTTAAATAATTTAAAACTTGTATGCGCGCTAGCCAATCAAATTGAGTATTTTCTAAACAAAAATGGAGCGAAACATAGCAATTAGATAAATAGAGACAACATGTGCTCATAAAACATAGGCTGTCAGCGCGGATACCTGAAATAACGAGGATTTGTGATATAGCAGCGCTGAGCGATAAAACCCCCTTAAGTCTAAATCTTAAAGATTGATCTAAAACGATCTAAATTTAAGTTTTTGGACGTCAATATTAGTTTATTCTATACCTTTTGGGACGAAACAACTTCAAATTGGTTTATTTTGGATATAACTGCTCTTATAAAGTTGAACTATAGCCGTTTTTTCTACTCTCATGCATTTACGTTCATTTCGACATAGATTCTAAATCTATTATGAAACACACAAAGCATGGGAGTTGATTACAAACTCTACTTTCCTACTATTATTGTTACGGTTCATAGTAACATAGCCTTAGAACCACAGAGTAAATAAATATAATATGAAACAGAGGGAATGTAAACTAGGTTGGTGGCCAAGGAAGGGGTATACACGAAAAAACGCCCGATCGCCATCTTGGTTCGCCCATATTTAAAATTTGAATGCATACAAATACGTTACTTGCTGTCCTATTGACAAACCAAACGCTGCACATGGTCTCATTCATTAAAATATTAATAAAAACGAGAAAAATAAATTTATCGACTGTTGTAGGATCGAAATGCAGTCCAAAATTATAATGTTTATTTACAAATCCGACGTTTCGGCACACAACTGTGCCATCATCAGGGACTGAAAGTACAAATAGCCAATAGTACATATTAAAAACAATAAAAATTAATACTTTAGAGTTTAATAAAACTTAATACTCAAATGTCAAATGAACCAAGATGTCCTCTGTAAGTTTATTTCCTCTGTGGTTACAACTTCTGTGTTGTAGGTAAGCCGTGAGGTGTCAGCGCGTAGCAAGGAACTAACGCACCAAGTGCACTGCGCGGCTTTGGTCCGCTGCCTCGAGCAAGTAAAGTCTCTAGCACCGATCCTCATCTGCAGCATGAAGGTCTACATCCACATCGTGAGCTGTCAGGGCAAGGGCGTCGACGAAGCGGCAGAAAACCGCAACTACCTCGCCAACCGCATGCAGGAAGAGATACACGAGATCATCAGGTAGAGTCAAATAGCTAGAACCCTGCGCGAAGTACGAATTCTCGTCTGTTCTACAGAATATCTGTTATTCTCATGTTGACGTTTTGCTTCGTGTAACCCTGTGAATTTTGTCATTGATTGTGATTGAGTTATATTTGTAGAGTAAGATCCCAGGACCGCCAGACGTTACTTATTTTCTCAGAAACCAAATGTACGGGATTAAGTAGTGTAAGTATGTACTTTGAGTGTATGCGTACCTCCAAGATAACATATCCGGTGCTAAAGGTAAGTCAAAATAGTATTCACATTTCTTCAAGTTTCAGCGCTGATTTTTACGTATGTTTTAGAGAATATAGTTAAAAATTAATAATCAATACTGGCAGACACTTTCCATCGGCGGTAACTTTTACCAGACACTTTAAAGCACACGTTTGACATAATAGAATAACTGGCAGACATACATTTCAATAATCATAGTTGCTTGAAAACAAGCTAAGTCAATTATGTCAGTTATTCTAATATGTCAAACGTGTGCTTTAAAGTGTCTGGTAAAAGTTACCGCCGATGGCAGTATTGATTATTAATTTTTAACTATAATCTCTAAAACATACGTAAAAATCAGCACTGAAACTTGAAGAAATGTGAATACTATTTTTACTTACCTTTAGCACCGGATATCTGTTAATTGGCCGTCGGCCCAAGCTTGGAGGTACGCATACACTCAAAGTACATACTTACACTACTTAATCCCATACATTTGGTTACTGAGAAAATAAGAAACGTCTGGGTTTTGTGCAGCGCAGCATATACTCGCTAGCTCCGCTTTTGTAAAATGTACATGACAAGCTCTGCCTTCTCGCGCAGTCCAATTTAATATAAAAAAAATCTGACGTGGACACCACATGACTTCCTTGTACGTCTTGTGTGTTCATACTTTTCTTAATAACTAAAATGTAAAATAATATTAAAAATTCTTTTAACTTATTATACTAATACTCACAAATATATTTTAGTCATTTGATTTAAACTGCAGAAGAAGATATAAAGCATATTTTACTATTGTCACTGTCATGTCATAATCATTTAAATTTTACGTAGTAACAAATGTTAATCGATCATGGACTACAAGATACCGAAATACTATAAATTATAAATATATACTTTAATTATTTTTAAATGATAGCAGATACAAAAATATTTATAAAATACCGATTGTAGGTAATAATCACATAATCTTTCATTTAAAATAAAAAAAATTGTCTAAAATTAAATATTCATCGAAATATTTTTAAAAAGTACTACTTCCGGTTTGTAGACTGAAACCAAAAATAGGAGGTGCACAACTAGATGCTATAACAGTCCTAAATACAAAATTTCAACTTTCTACGTCTAACCGTATTTGAGTTATGCGACACACATACGTCCGTACGTACGTACGTACGTACGTACGTACGTACGTACATACGTACAGACGTCACGTCGAAACTAGTCATAATGGATTCAGAAAAGGTCAAAACGGATATTTCCGTCAAAATCTGAGAACCGAAATTTTTCGCGATTACAATACTTCCTTACTTCGTACAAGGAAGTAATACATGACATCTCGACGTATCTTCAAATTCAAACAAAACGTCAAAATAGACGTATATACAGGATGAGTCAGCTAACTATTCCCTATTTGGATTTTTTATAACTTAGGCAATTTTTATCAGAAAGTGACGAAATTTTTGCAAAACATGAACTATCTAAAGGAATTTCAAATCGATCAGACAAAAACTTCACGAGTGGTTCACTTTAATGTGAAAATTGGACCAATTAATCCAAAATCTCCAATTGCAGCCCAAACAGTCGTTCTAGGATTGTTCAGCAATCCAGTGGGGATTTTCATCTGACCAATACCGAGAAGGCAGAGCTTACAAAAGTCGAGCTAGCGAGTATATGCTGCGCTGCACAAAACTCAAATATAACTCAATCACAATCAATTAGAAAATTCACAGCGTTACACGAAGCAAAACACTACGAACGTCAACATGAGAATAACAAATATTCTGTAGAACAGACAGTAGCGTATGCCTCTCTTTCAAAGACGAGAATTCGCACTTTTACCTCTACACACATCAGCTCTTTCGCTAGTGGCAAGTTTCTAACGTTCCTCTTTCCAGAGTTCTCCAGCTGACGACCTACGATGAAGACCAGTCCGACTTGGATAATTTAACAGTGCTGAAGAAGCTGTCCAGCGCTATTCAGAACAAGATGAACGCCGCCAACGACTGGCTGATGGACCCGCAAGCTGTCCGAGGAGGCATCGGAGAGAAATCGCTCAGACAGATTCTTGAAGCTGCTGAAAAAGTCGCTGAAAGGTGAGAGAATCTTCATTCACACGTATAATAAATAGCAAACATAAAAGTCAGATTTACACTAGTTCTCTCCAAGGTTTAAACAGTTTAAACTAATATAAATAAACTGAAATGGAATGTAATATCGTCGTAACATCGCTCTGAAGTCTTTGACGATCGTATCAACTTTACATCGACGTCACCTTTTTGTCGACCAACAAGCTGTGTTTATAATGATTGTAACGAGTTGCTTATTTTGTATTCTGTAAAGTTGAACTGTATGCGTTTTTATTTGTTCAACTTTACAGAATATAGAACAAGTAACCTGTTACATACATTATAACCAGCCTTCAGTTTGTGCTGCAGTACGCAAAGTAAAAGATTTTAACAAATTTTAAATTGATAAACAATATTTATCGAGCGGACATAGATTAAACGCATTTTTTTGGCAGAAACCGCTTCGCAACTTTGAAATACTATACCTATTCGCACGAGGATTCTACCAAGATTCTAAATCCTCATGAAGTTTCAAGATTCTGAATCATGGTTTTGAAACAATTATTAATTCTTCTTTTGCAAGACTCATTAAAGATTCAATTTAGCGGCACCGCAATTTAACAGGTAATTCTCACTAGAAAGAGGAAAACTTCTTTCAGGATTCAGAATCTTGGTAGAATCTTCAAAGAATCCTCATGTGAACAGGGCTTTAGGTAGCAGAAAACAGAAAATTAGGGATTAGGGTAATTAATTACTAATAATCGAGTACTAATTATTCCTATTGGTTTTGGCCGGTTCTGCTAATGGGGTTATTCCAGCTTAACTTACCTCAAAACATTTATGTTTGATGGGGAAAAATAATGTTTCCACCCATATTTATAAAAAAAACTCCAATTTTGTAAAAAAGAGTTTTCACGCGCCACTGTACAGCTTTTATTTATAAGTGAATTAACTTTGGATCTGCGAAATAACCGATCGAATATTTTAAATTGATATTATTGATAATATTGAAATTTGTGTTCATAAAAATAACATAAATTGTCAAAATTCAAATTAACATCTTGCATTTAACACTTGAACAATATCTTTAGATTATTATATTTAACAAAACAGTAAACGCGGTGGAGTCAGTCAGTCTCTTGCCTCAGTCACATTCTCCCTCTCCCTCTTCAACTCTAGCTGTACAGACACTACACTAAACCCTGGTTCATAACATACATCTATATTCTCTACCCTATTCGCAGATGCCTCCCGCACGACACATCACACCTCAACAAACTCACCTCCTCTCTGGTGACAATGACGGACGCTCTCTGCGAACTACGTTCCCAGGGCAAGGGCACATCGCCCCAGGCCGAGGCCCTCGCCCGCGGTATCCGAGACACGCTGCAGCAGCTCCAGCAGGGGGTGCTCCGCGCCGTGGTCCAGGTGGACAAGGCGGGAGTCACGCAGACCGCACACACCGTGGCCGGGAGGCTCGAGCAGGCGAGGAAGTGGCTCACCAACCCTGGGGCGGATGATAGGGGGGTGGGACGGAAGGCTGTTGAGCTGGTCGTCGAGGAGGGGAGAAAGGTATCTGTAACGTTAATGAGGAAATTCAAATAGCTAGAACCCAGCGCGAAGTACGAATTCTCGTCCGCGCTACTGTCTGTTCTACAGAATATACTCCAGTCAAAATACGGAAGAGGGTTGTATTATTACTGGCAACTACCAGATTTGGTGTAGTATAGGTTTTTAGGGTCGCTGAATACGAATTTCGGGGTCATTTAGTAAAGAAATGTGCGGAACACCCTTAAATTTGCAAAAGCTACCCCCAACATGGGTTTTAAAAATATATATTCGCACTTTGAGTGCCCAGATTGCGCACAAAGAGGTTTTTAAGGTCGCTGATCAAGAATTTCTGAGATTTTTTTAATAAAAATTAATATTTCACTCTTAAATTAGCAAAAACTAACCCTACAAGGGTGTCTGCTATTCACGATCAGCGACCCAAAAACCCATATGGACCAAATATAGACACACAAAGTGCGAAAATAGCAAAAACACCCTTTTTAGGGGTAGTTTTAGATAATTTCAGGGTGAAATATTAATTTTTATAAAAAAAAACCCCGAAATTCTTGATCACCGATCCAAAAAAACCTATATGGACTAAATCTGGACGCTCAAAATGCGAAAATAGCAAAAATGTCCTTTTTTGGGGGTACTTTTAGCAAATTTAAGGGTGACATATTAATTTTTATAAAGAAAACCCCCGAAATTCTTGATCAGCGACCTTAAAAACCTCTTTGTGCGCAATCTGGGCACTCAAAGTGCGAATATATATTTTTAAAACCCATGTTGGGGGTAATTTTTGAATAGACAAATAACGCAAGCCTTTGTTGTGAAGCAAAGAACTAGCGTAGCGGTGTAACCTGCAGACATCTTGAAGTGTTTCATTCTCTGTTCCATGACAACAAACCAGAAGTCAGCGCAGTGCAACACTCTATCGTGCCCTCACCTCCTATAGCTGCTGCTACTTTTGCCTTCACAACATTGTATAGAGTAAAATTCAAATATCTAGAACCCTGTGCGAAGTACGAATTCTCGTCTTAAGGCGGTTTTACATTGGTCGTGTAAATGGGTTAGTTACTAGTACTATTAGCTCGCCAGACCGCTACTCATCCAATGTAGCCAACAGAAGCTAGTACCAGTACTAGTACTAGTACAAGTAGTTGGGGTAGTGAAGTAACTAACCTCCCGGGTTAGCTACTCACCTACTAGCACATACATTCTGCACTATCCACTACACTCATCTCTGCACTATACCAATGTAAACACTCACTAGTGATTACCGATATACTAGTGTGTTTTGACGTCTCATTTTAAAAATTGTTTTATAGTTAAATTCGGTATTTTTACTTTATTAAAATGAAAAACTAGTCTTAAACGGAGACAATAAAGTTTGTAGAACTATATCGTGGTCATGAGTGTTTGTGGGATGTCGATAAATTTTGTTATCTTTACGAGATGATATACAACCACGAAAAGAATTAATTTTGTCACCTACAGAACAACTTGTACTGGTACTAGAACTATAGCTAGTCGTCTAAATTGTATTTCAGGTGTAAACACCTACTAGCCTAGCGCTTAGTTGAGTATACTAGTATAGTCCGCTACTTGTACCAGTAACTGTCTCAGTTACTCCTCCAATGTAAACGCACCTTTAGAGAGAGAGGCATACGCTACTGTCTGTTCTACAGAATATCTGTTATTCTCATGTTGACATTCGTAGTGTTTTGCTTCGTGTAACGCTGTGAATTTTGTAATTGATTGTGATTGAGTTATATTTTAGTTTTCTTAAGCAGCGTAACATATACTCGCTAGCTCCGCTTTTGTAAAATGTACAAGCTCTACCTTCTCGCGCAGCTCAGGGTCCTAGATATTTGAATTTTACTCTATACAATGTTGTGAAGGCAAGAAGTAGCAGCAGCTATAGGTGAGGACACGATAGAGTGTTGCACTGCGCTGACTTCTGGTTTGTTGTCATGCAACAGAGACTGCAACACTTCAAGGTGTCTGCAGGTCACACCGCTGCGCTAGTTCTTTGCTTCACAACAAAGGCTTGCGTTGTTTGTCTATTCCTATATATGGTCGAAGCGTTCAACAAAGTATGTATATGCCATTTAATAATATATGAGAATGCACGAGAATTCTACCAAGATTCTAAATCCTGGCAAAGAAGTTTCTTTCTAGTGATAATTACGTGGATTTGAAGCAATCAATTAATTATAAATTCTTCTTTTGCAAGACTCATTGAAGATTCAATTTAGCGGCACCGCAATTTAACAGATAATTCTCACTAGAAAGAACAAACTTCTTCTTTTCCAGGATTCTGAATCTCCGTAGAATCTTCAAAGAACAGGGCTTTAGACGTATGTTTATACAAATTAATTATTTTTACTATGAAATTAATAAAGTAAATTTGTCGGAAGACAGCAAAAGACACCAGAAGTTGTATGATAGTACATTCAGAGTAAAAATTATGAATAAATTTAGTAATAGATAAAATAACTTCTAGTTTTATAAGGTATCTAGTTTCGTATTTAATTAAAGGTCTAGATGAGAGCTACTTTATAAAACAATTGATTAAAATGAATTATCGAATTATAGAATCATACAATTTTAAATTAAATTAAAAAGGTTATTAATAAAATTGTTAAATACGGTAATTGACAATTATTTGACTTGAGGAAACCTATCCGGCCACTTAGGACTAACAGACCGAATATTCCATCTTCAGTAGGTAGAGTAAAATTCAAATATCTAGGACCCTGAACTGCGCGAGAAGGCAGAGCTTGTCCGTTTTACAAAAGCGAAGCTAGCGAGTATATGCTGCGCTGCACTTCACTTTCAAACAAAACTAAAAATAACTCAATCACAATCAATTAGAAAATTCACAGCGTTACACGAAGCAAAACACTACGAACGTCAACATGAGAATAACAGATATTCTGTAGAACAGACAGTAGCGTGGACGAGAATTCGTACTTCGCGCAGGGTTCTGCTTAAATGAATTTACCTCTATGCCTTCAGTTTCACGACTAATAAAATGTCCACACTAATTTGACCGCTAGCTCTCCTAATAATAGTAAATTATAACATAGATATTGATTGATCATCTCTCTCAGGTAGCAGACGGACTGTCAGGAATCCAGAAATCAGAACTCCTATCCCTCTGCGACAGCGTGTCAGGCCTAACAGCTCAGCTGTCAGACCTGTGCGTGCGCGGCCTCGGCAGCTCGCCCGAGGCCCAGGAGACGGCACGCCGCCTCGCGCACCAGCTTCACGACCTCAAGCAGCGCATC
The DNA here is from genome assembly GCA_947534325.1 of Agonum fuliginosum. Taxonomy (NCBI): domain Eukaryota; kingdom Metazoa; phylum Arthropoda; class Insecta; order Coleoptera; family Carabidae; genus Agonum; species Agonum fuliginosum. The sequence continues at coordinate 19,250,353 of OX384046.1, read as the reverse complement.
CAGCAGGCGTTGGTCTCCAGAGTCGTCGAGGACTTCATGGATGTTAATACGCCGCTGAAGGGATTCGTTGACGCTGTTATGGTCCCAGAAGGTGAGAAACACTAGCAGTGACGTCGATAAAGGTGCTTAGTAGCGTCATGACGTGAAGTTGACGTCTTAGTGACTTCAAATCGGTGTTAAAGTTACGTTGGTTAGAGATGTGTAGCTGTAGACGACTGTTTAGACGTCATTTCTATGTTTTAGACTGTTTTGAATACTTTTTTTTAGTTTTTTTGACGACTGTCTCAACGTAGATTAATCTTGTTTTCTAATTTAAGAACTTATAGAATCATATCAAGTTTGAAATCAAATTAAAGGTTTATATGACAATATAAAATTGTTAAATACGGTGATTCACGATCGGCATTTGTTTTTATTGAAGATATTAATGTTAGAATCATTTTGAGCTTTTTAACAAGTTAAGAACCAGTGTCACCGCTTCCACTTAAATTTTAAGTTTTCCTTAAATGAACAATATTGAATCAAAATGTCAAATGTAGATATAACATTGCTGTCATTAATTCGATATTTTTAATTTAAGTGCCACTTAAAATTTAAGTAGAGGCGGTACAAATGGCCATAAAGGTCTAGAAGAGAGCTATTTTATTTTTAAAACGTTGGAATCTTCTTGAGATTATAAATAAATTAAAGATCTAGAAGTGGATTAATTTTTAAAATTGTTAAATAATATGGCGACTGGCGATTGGCATTTGTTTTTACTTTAAAAAATTCTTAGAATTTTCTTGAGATAAAATAAATTAAAGGTCTAGATCTAGAAGTGGATTGATTTATAAAATCGTTATGAAGGCTGACGATTGGCATTTATACACAGTGGCTTGTTGCATATATTCCGTTTGTTCCGCCATGTTGAATAACGTACCTAAAGTACGTACCAATTCCATTACAATGAACAACTATTGCGTTAATTCATTGTGACGAAATCGGTTTTTTGCGCAGTTAATTTGACCTCATTCAATCATTTTTCTTGCTTAAATATGGCAGCTGCCTCATTGATATAAACGTAATTTTTATTTTAGTGGCAGTTTGCATAATTACATTGAAAGCCAGTAAATGTTATAAATACAATATACAGTTTGTAACATTTATTTCCCTTTTTCAACGTCATTTTCATCGTAATTGTACTACTTCATTGATGAGACTTTTTGTGACTTAGGAACACCAAACAGAGAACAAAACTTCAGTGAAAAAGCAGCAAACCTACAACAGTTCAGCGCGCGGGCCGTAAAGACAGCCAAGATGGTGGCAGCCGGCGGCAGCGGAGGCAACAAGAAGCTTGCCGAGGCCCTTCTCATCTCGGCTGGACAGGTAAGCCTCAATCACACTACGAAATTAGTCGCTATAGTCAGTTGGTAGAGTAAAATTCAAATAGCTAGGACCCTGGACTGCGCGAGAAGGCAGAGCTTGTCCGTTTTACAAAAGCGGAGCTAGCGAGTATATGCTGCGCTGCACTTCACTTCATTGAAAACAAAACTCAAATATAACTCAATCACAATCAATTAGAAAATTCACAGCGTTACACGAAGCTAAACACTACGAACGTCAACATGAGAATAACAGATATTCTGTAGAACAGACAGTAGCGTAGACGAGAATTCGTACTTCGCGCAGGGTTCTAGCTATTTCAATTTCACTTGTAGAGTTCGCAATAGCTAAATTAGTTCCACGTAATTACAGTTAGCGCAGGGTTTTGCAAACTCTAAACCTATGTAGTTAGTAGTTCATGATTTTCTTTATGAATCAGAATCTAGAACTAGAATTTATTTTAACGTTTGTCGTCTAAGGTGACACTAATAGTCGAGATCACCTTTGTTATAGAGACATAAATGCTTCTGCAGTCATTTATATAAAAGCTAAAAGAATTATTATGAAAGGCAACTTTAAGTAAACCAAACAAAATAAACTGACTTTTCAAAACTATTTAGTTTTGCTGGCTAAATGCAACATTAATTTAGTAATTGTGAACGACAGTAGTCAGAAGTAACTAATCAACTATACCTACTAACTATACCTGCTAACTATACCTACTGACATACCTACTAGAGTAAAATTCAAATAGCTAGAACCCTGCGCGAAGTACGAATTCTCGTCCACGCTACTGTCTGTTCTACAGAATATCTGTTATTCTCATGCTGACATTCGTAGTGTTTTGCTTCGTGTAACCCTGCGAATTTTGTAATTGATTGTGATTGAGTTATATTTGAGTTTTGTTTGGAAATGAAGTGAAGTGCAGCGTAGCATATACTCGCTAGCTCCGCTTTTGTAAAACGGACAAGCTCTGCCTTCTCGCGCAGTCCAGGGTCCTAGCTATTTGAATTTTACTCTATAAACTACCAATCATAATCTAGAACAAGAACTTATTTTAACGTTTGACGTCCAAGATGATACTATAGTCGAGATCACCTTTGTCATAGAGACATTTATATAAAAGGATTATTAAACAAACTGACACTTCTGACTCTAATTTCACAACTAGGCTTATTACAACATTAATTTAGTAATTGTGAACTAACTACTCAACTAACTATACCTACTAATGTCGTGACACAGACACTAACTTCATCTTGTCTAAGGTGGAGAGCCTCACGCCTCAGCTAATATCAGCCGGGAGCATTCGCCTCAACTACCCGCAGTCGAAGGCAGCGGACGAACACTTCGACAACCTGAGGCAGCAGTTCTCTGACACCGTTCAACGAGTTAGAAACCTCTGTGACGAGGCCACCGACTCGGCTGACTTCATCAAGGCTAGCGGTGAGTGTGACAAGTAGGCTTCTGTAAGCTTGCACTCTCTTACAGAGGAACAGATGTACAAGCATGAGTGTACAGCGCATAGAAAATAATTTAGCACAGCATAGCATATGAATTGGTCGTATGGAAATTAGAACATCCATTTATAAGACGCACAGCGCATAGAAAATAATTTAGCATAGCACACGAATTGACCAATGTTGCTGTGCAGTTCTGTGCTTCGGGTTTATTCGTTGCATTCGTGACAGTTCGTTGTAGTTAACTTCTTACAAGCACGCGCATTCGTTGTTCATTATATTAATATTTTTTGTAATAGTCAAAACATAATAACAACATCACAAAGTCAAATAATACCAAATCAAATCTAGCATAACCAACAAAACAGCTGTCATAACATCATAAGACAACACTGTAAGACAAGGACTTCTTCTTTTACTTTGTATAGCAATCTGTGTTTGTGTGCGGCTTATAAAACCCCCGTAACGAAAATACTATGCGCTGTGCTGTGCTAAATTATTTTCTATGCGCTGTGCGTGTTGAGTGTACAGTGATGTAAGACTGAATGTGGCTTTACTCTGGTTATAGAGGAACAAATACAGAAGCATGAGTGTACTAGTACAAGTAGTTGAGATAGTGAAGTAACTAACCTCCCGGGTTAGCTACTCACCTACTAGCACATACATTCTGCACTATCCACTACACTCATCTCTGCACTATTCCAATGTAAACAGTCACTAGTGATTACCGATATACTAGTGTGTTTTGACGTCTCATTTTAAACAGAATTGTTTTATAGTTAAATTCGGTATTTTTACTGTATTAAAATGAAAAAGTGGTCTTAAACGGAGACAATAAAGTTTGTAGAACTATATCGTGGTCATGAGTGTTTGTGGGATGTCGATAAATTTTGTTATCTTTACGAGATGATATACAACCACGAAAAGAATTAATTTTGTCACCTATAGAACAACTTGTACTAGTACTAGAACTATAGCTAGTCGTCATTGTATTTCTGGTGTAAACACCTACTAGCCTAGCGCTTAGTTGAGTATACTAGTATAGTTCGCTACTTGTACCAGTAACTGTCTCAGTTACTCCTCCAATGTAAACGCGCCTTAAGACTGAATGTGACTTGACTCTAGCGGTGAGTGGTGTTAAGGCCCATTCACAACAACAAAATTAGTGGCAACGGTAGAATTAGTGTCAGTGGTTGTGGTAACAAAATTATAAAATTAAAGTCTAGCACCACTCGCCATTCAGAATAGAAAAAATCTGACGTGGACACCACATGACTTCCTTGTACGCCTTGTGTGTTCATACTTTTCTTAATAACTAAAATGTAGAATAATATAAAAAATTCTTTTAACTTATTATACTAGTATACTCACAAATATATTTTAGTCATTTTATTTAAACTGCAGAAGAAGATATAAAGCATATTTTACTATTGTCACTGTCATGTCATAATCATTTAAATTTTACGTAGTAACAAATGTTAATCGATCATGGACTACAAGATACCGAAATACTAAATTATAAATATATACTTTAATTATTCCTAAATGATACCAGATACAAAAATATTTATAAAATACCGATTTTAGGTAATAATCACATAATCTTTCATTTAAAATAAAAAAATTTGTGTTAAATTAAATATTTATCGAAATATTTTTAAAAAGTACTACTTCCGGTTTATAGATTGAAACCAAAAATAGGAGGTGCACAACTAGATGCTATAACAGTCCTAAATACAAAATTTCAACTTTCTACGTCTAACCGTATTTGAGTTATGCGACACACATACGTCCGTACGTACAGACGTCACGACGAAACTAGTCATAATGGATTCAGAAAAGGTCAAAACGGATATTTCCATCAAAATCTGAAAACCGAAATTTTTCGCGATTACAATACTTCCTTATTACTCCGTACAAGGAAGTAAAAATTAGTGTATGGTAATGAACAGGGATATTTTATTCAATCTGGTGTGAAATTCTAAAGTTGCCTATACTAGCTGTCATTCTGAACTGTTCTTGTATATAAAGATTTATATATTGCACATGCAGTCAAACATAACATAAACATCTTTCGGTTTCTGCCACTCATGGTAGAATTAGTGGCGAAGCAGTGGTAAAAGTTTACAAACACAGTGCCACTACCGTTACTACTAATTCTACCACTGCCACTAATTTCTGATTGTGAATACTTCTCTGACTTGTCTCTGGTTACAGAGGAACAGATGCAAAAGCACACATTCCTATGCGAGGAGGCCATCAGGGGCAAGCAGCCGCAGAAGATGGTGGACAACACCAGCAGCGTGGCCCGACTGGCTAACCGCGTGCTGCTGGTGGCCAAGCAGGAGTCGGACAACAGCGAGGACCCGGCGTTCATACAGGATGTGAACCAGGCCGCCGACCAGCTGCAGGGATGTGAGTGTCGATACTTGAGTGTCGTGACCACTGACTGGAACGTGCACTCCCTATGCTCGCTGTGACGAAAAGCGAGCCGAGAGAGACAGCTACTGGACTGTGATTCTATCAGGACTGTACGACAAAGACGCAATGACCAGCGACTCGCTGTCTCTGTCGGCTCGGGCTGGCACGTTCCAGTATTATTATATTTCAGTGGTCGTGACAGGCTCACTTACTAGATTTTAAATTGTTTTAAAAGTTCTACTCAACTTGAATAATATAACATGTTCATATACTATTATTTCTCTACTCAGTTTGGGTGTGGCAGATACACTGTTTACTCAATTTGAATATAATAAGCTAGGTTGTCAATTGTTTTTTAATCAAATTGAGTATAATAAGCTAGATTATCAATTGTTTTTTTTACTCAATTTGAGTATAACAAGCTAGAATGTCAATTGTTTTTTTTCAATCAATTTGAGTATAACTAGCTAGATAGTCAATTGTTTTTTTTTAATCAATTTGAGTATAACTAGCTAGATTGTCAATTGTTTTTTAACTCAATTTGAGTATAACATGCTAGATTGTTAATTGTTTTTTTTTAATCAATTTAAGTATAACATGCTAGATTGTCAATTGTTTTTTTTTACTCAATTCGAGTATAAGAAGCTAGATTGTCAATTGTTTTTTCTATTCATTGGATATAATAGGTTTACATACTAGATTTTCAATTATTATTATTTTTTTTAAACAAGACTTGGCTGTAACAGGTTCAGAACTAGATTATTAATTTTTTTTCTGCTTAATTATAGATTGTCAATTGTTTTTTTTACTCAATTTGAGTATAAGAAGCTAGATTGTCAATTGTTCATTGAATATAATGTGTTTACATACTAGATTTTCAATTATTATTATTTTTTTCTAAACAAAACTTGGCTGTAACAGGTTCAGAACTAGATTATCAATTTTTTTCTGCTTAATTTTAGATTGTCATTTGTTTTCTTAGTCAGTTCGGGTGTGATAGACTTACATTTATTAATATTACATTGTCAATTGTTTGTCTACTGCAGTTGTCAATTGTTTTTCCACTATATTATGAGTCGTCGATATAAATATTTTATTGTATTATACCGTATGTGCGATTGAAACCTGCCACCTCAGTACTCTAGTACTCATGTTTATACAGTTAAATTATGATTAGTTTGAATGTCAGCTATACTACATGACGTTACAGGTGTTCCAGCGATGGTCCAAGACGCGAAGCAAGTCGCCGTGAACCCGTCCGACCACTCGGCCGTGTCTAGATGGCGGGAGTCGAACAAGGCGCTTCTGAACAGCGTGGGGCAAGTCAGACGCGCTGTACAAATCAACCCTGAGCTGCCGCCCCTGCCTGACATACACTCATTGAATGTGAACGGTAAATCAAACACAAACAGCATACACAAGAGCAAATGGTTATAACTCACGTTTCAGAATCTGTACAGCCGCATAACTACTTTGCTGATAAAGGTAAACTGTCTGTCTGCTTTGCTTTGACTTTCGTAGAGTTTTATGTTTAGTTAAACAACTAAATGTTGAGCGAATCGTCTACCTACTATGTTGCCTTTTAAAATAATCAGACTCCTTCAGTTAAAATTAAATGACATTTCTGACGGCACAGATTTAAACAATGACCTAAAATCGACGACACAACACAAGAAAATTAGGTTAACGTCAGTTTGTTTCTAATATTTTTAAAGCCCATTTTGCATTGAGCAACATTGCAGATGCAAGTGCAATTTTTGACAAGTTGCCTATTAGGCGGTTTGCACATGAGTAGTTAGCGGGAAAAGATGCATTAATATTATGGTAAAGCCTTTGACAGTTCGACAGTTGTACTGTTTCAATTCAACCAGTTCTGTTCTAAGGTTCTATAATAACATGGTAGAGTAAAATTGAAATAGCTAGAACCTTGCGCGAAGTACGAATTCTCGTCTACGCTACTGTCTGTTCTACAGAACATCAGCTTCAATATCTGTTATTCTCATGTTGACGTTCGTAGTGTTTTGCTTCGTGTAACGCTGTGAATTTTGTAATTGATTGTGATTGAGTTATATTTGAGTTTTGTTTGAAAATGAAGTGAAGTGCAGCGCAGCATATACTCGGTAGCTCCGCTTTTGTAAAACGGACAAGCTCTGCCTTCTAGCGCAGTCCAGGGTCCTAGCTATTTGAATTTTACTCTATGAGGACGAGAGATGTAAAATTTGGATTCACAGAGTAAAACGAATTTCGTAAGTACTGTAAATATATTTTATCACGTTTTATAATCTATTTATTAATTGTATTTTGAGAATTGACGAAAAGCGCTGGGAACCAGTGCTCAATTTATTTAATTAAACATTAAAACGTGTTGTATACCTAATACTTTTGCTGAATCTCCCACTAGAGGCGCTCATGCTCGATATGTGCAAACCGCCTATACAGAAATTGCACATTCAACAGGCAGAAGCAATCTTGAGGCAACGATTGCATGGAATAGAACAATTTTTGTATGCAGGCAATTCACAGTTATTTCTAGTTATTTTTAGTTCGGTGCTACCAATTGAACATAAACGTCAAAAAGATTAGAAAGTTAGTGCGTTAGTGGTTATAATGCCATTCTATCCTTCCAACAATATACAATACAACAAATCCAAGAGGTTCAGTTGACATAATATGTCACAATTTATTAAGAAATTTATATATTAAATAAGTAATTGCATGTTGCTGATGTTGCTCAGTGTAAAATGAAAAAAATGTCTTCTGCAATTTTCTTATTCAACTCTGACTTGAAGATTGCAGTTGCCCGTTGCGCTTGCTCAATGTAAAATGGGCTTAGACTTTGACATAAGCATTTACTTTGAAGGTTTACATTTATGTTTACGTTTAAGAAAGTTTGAATACATCTAACTAAATACGAGCATTCACAGTGCTTGAAAGTGGGAAGTTATATGAATTTAAACTTTCTTAAACGTAAACATAAATATAAACCTTAAAACTAAATGCTTATGTGAATGAGGCTTTAATGTAGATATCAAAAGTACAAATTGATAATGTATTATAAGGTAGACGGTTTTCTTAATTGTAAATATCTTGTATTTAAAAATATAATATGTAAAGTTGTAAAAATATCACTTGTAGATGCAAAGTAACATATTCATTACAACAATTCATTTAGTAGACATTTTATGAGGTAAAAGTTCATTTACTAATATTAATATTTAATTATTGCCAAGTAGTCTCATAACAAAATAATTACTAGACATATTAATAAATTAATTGATCCGATCAGATAATAAACTGAAAATTATTGTACATAATTTCGAAGAGAACGGTTTACACTTGTGTGAATCCACTGTGTGCGGTAGCGTTTACCAGCCGTGGAGAATCTTGTGATGAATATGTTACGATCGGCTTACGCTGTGGCTTACTATCTAGAGTATTTTAGTTGGTGAGCCGTTACGTCACATCCCTTCGCCAGGGTCTCGTGACCTAGAAGTTCCTGGTTCGACTCTGACGCAGGGCCGCGCTAGCCCACTGCCCCGCTGGGCCAGAGGTAGACAGATTTATTTCAAGGGCCCAGACAAATTTCCTTTCACTTGAATTTGATAATAAAGTCAAAGAACGGAAATTCCACACCTTAAGATGCAAATCTAGAAAGTTCGAATAATAAAATGGCTGATTCGTTCACAGGAACATTCAAATCTGGAATTTTATTTAAACACAGGAAGATACAAACACAGAATGATGCGAATCTAGAAAAGTTATAATATAACCTTATATTTTTCTAATTCCAGATTTGTATTTATTGTGAATGAATCTACTGCTGGATTTCATTACGTTACAGATTTGAATTTTCTTCTTATTTTCTGGTGAAGCTATGGGTCCTTGAAATCTAGCGCAAATTAAAAAATAAAAAACGTCAATTGGAAATTTCTGTAGGTGATAATTCGGACTTATTGTGTCAGGAACTTACTGCTAATAATTATGAAAATAACCGTCCAGGTAAAAATTATTAAATTGTATTTTTGGATGACATGCACGAAATTTTTGTTTAGTTATACGTCAGACTAACTTCACATAATCATAAACCATTACTAACTTGGCCGTAGTGTTTAACACTGAGCTAAATAGCATGCTTTTATAATTTTATTACTTGTAGCAATTTAAAAGTGGTTCTAATTTGATATTAGAATATATTCATAGTGCTTTATAAATCTTAAAGCTATTTTGTTTGTAGGCTGCTCATAATTCTACACTATTTTATTGTATGTTTGTGTATATGTTCGTAAAGTTTGTGAATTCAATTTTGTGTTAATGTGTTTGAAATGTGAATGAATGCTAGTCCTATTTAGGGATATAGCACGTGAACATTAATTTGAAGAAATCTTTTTATATTTCACGCTTTCAAGGATGCTTCATAACTCAATACATAATGGAAGACGGTAAAATACACCGCAGTTAGAGCATTCTGTACAGGAAGAATATACACGTAAAAAGCACTTTACACCTCATCGACACATGGTTGCACATTTTAACAAAAACTAATTTTTATATGGTGGATAAGGGATAAAACTTCGTTCTATTAGTGCCATTTTTTCTTTGTACCGAAGTTTTAGTTTATAAAATAAAGAAAACTAAAACTACCTCTAATTTTCCCGAAATCAGAAAGTTTTTTCTAAAAAACAACACTACCCGAACGTAGATTAAACTTTAAACTACATGATTCAAGTTTAAAATGTTCTGCGAAATATAAAGAAAAATCTGTAGGTGCTACTAAACGCCTGCAAGCGGTTGAAAGTAAGTAATTTCGACCGTTGAACGTGCTGAAAAAAATGGCACTAATAGAACGAAGTTTTATCCCTTATCTACCATATACAAATTTGTTTTTGTTAAAATGTGCAACCATGTGTCGATGAGGTGTATGAGTGTAAAATTTTTTAACGTGTACAGAATGCTCTTAAGGCGCATATCTTGCTGGAAAATTCAAAGCAAAAGACACAATGAATTGTCAGTATTTATTGAGATGATGTAAATTGGTTTTCTATTCGTTTAAATTTGTAATAATAAGCTAGAATCGTTTAGACGGAGAGCCAGCGGTCAAATTAGTGTGAAATTGAAGGGCTGGAGCCTTGCATACTTCTAGAGAAGGAATGTCCAGTCTGCTGGTCCTAAAATATAGTAGAATTTATATAAATTATTCGGTCTGCCATATGTACAGGTTAAAATAAACAATATTTCTTATTTATAAGAAATATTGGCACCACCAAATCTTCGCCAGAACAACATTAAGTTATACATTACAAATGAAACTTTATAACTGTCAAAAAATATGTGTTTGCATCTGTACTTATGGTCAAAATATTTTTATTATAATATATTCATGCTAAAATACTTTAAAAATTGATAAATATTCTTCCAACAATCCTTAAATTATAAAAAATGGGATTGTTACTATATTATTTTGTTAAAAACAACTCTAAGTTGTATGAAAAAGTTTGATTTTTGTTATTTTAAGAGTATTGCAAATTTAATACAAATTTTTAAAGTATTTTTTGCATGAATATTGATCATTCTTATTGATCTCAACTTATAGTCCGGGAACGGCGTCAAATTTGACCGGACCATTTCAACAAAGCTGATTTTTGTAATATAATTAGTTCTATAATAACTAATTACGAATTGCAGTGTTACTGGTCCAAAAGCGGGGCTCAAAATTTTAAGAGGCTGCGGAACTTGCAAAAAATACAAGTTTTAAGTGAACCAGCAAAGCTAAAATTTTGTATAATGATAGTTTACAATTATATTTAACAAGAAAATATGTTAGCTGGACAGGGCAGGTAGAAAACCTTGTTAGCTGTGCAGGTGAACATTGACAGTGACAGTGTCAAAATACTGTTTACATAAAATGAAAACGATGTGTCACTATTTTGACATTGTCACTGTCACTGTTCACCTGCACAGCTAACAAGGTTTTCTACCTGCCCTGTCCAGCTAACATATTTTTTTGTTAAATATAATTGATAAAGTATCATTATACAAAATGTTAGCTTTGCTGGTTTCACTTGAAAATCTGATATTTTTTGAAAGTTTCGCAGGTCTTTAAATCTGCAGGCCACACGGTCGTGCCAGCTAACACTGCAATTCTTAATTAGCTATTATAGAACTAATTATATTACAAAAATCACCCATGAAAGTTTGACGCCAGCTCCCGGACTATTAATTTGGTCTTATAAATAAGAAATATTGTATTATTTTAACCTGTATAACTGGCAGACCTCACAATTTATATAAATTCTACTTTATTTAGCCCTGATCCGGCCACTTAGGACTGGACATTCCTTCTTTTTCTAATTTAATCGCTAGTTGGTATATTTAAGCTTCTGGATTTCCAACAAGTTGCGCCTTCATTCACTCAAACCTTATTTACTAACTAACTCTCACTATCTGCAGAAGTAGCCCCACCCCGGCCACCTCTACCGCAGATGCCCACCTCCCCCATGCGGCCCCCTCCACCGGAGACAGACGACGAGGACGACGTGTTCACCTCAGTGGGGGCGGCGCACCCCATTATGCAGGCGGCGCACCACCTCCACCAGGAGGTGAAGCAATGGTCCAGCAAGGACAACGACATGGTCGCCGCTGCCAAGAAGATGGCTATACTGATGGCTAGACTCAGCGAGCTCGTCAGAAAGGATTGTAAGAACTCCAAGAGGGAGCTCATTGATACTGCTAAGGCCCTTGCCGAGGCTGGAGAAGAGGTGAGAGAGAGTGATTGAAACAACGATCAAGTTGAGTTAAATTCTAATAGTCTGTTCTACAGAATATCTGTTATTCTCATGTTGACGTTCCTAGTGTTTTGTGAATTTTGTAATTGAGTTATATTTGAGTTTTGTTTGAAAGTGAAGTGCAGCGCAACATATACTCGCTAGCTCCGCTTTTGTAAAACGGACAAGCTCTGCTTTCTCGCGCAGTCCAGGGTCCTAGAAAATTATAAACCGAATTAAAATAACAAATAATTGAGTTAGTAGTAAAAAAACTATGTGTGTAGTTAAATCAAACGTTGGACAGTTTGGAACAAATATAGAGGAATAATTAAAAGAAAGACCACTATTGTCATCTCTAGCTCACAATATGTGAGTCTGCCAAACCCAAAACAAACCAATTTAATATAAAAATACAAGTCATCTCAACGTATCTTCAAATTCAAACAAAACGTCAAAATAGACGTATATACAGGTGAGTCAGCTAACTATTCCCTATTTGGATTTTTTATAACTTAGGCAATTTTTATCAGAAAGTGACGAAATTTTTGCAAAACATGAACTATGTAAAGGAATTTTTACTGCCGAAATTTCAAATCGATCAGACAAAAACTTCACTTCAGACACGACTTCCAATTGCAGCCCAAACAGTCGTTCTAAGATTGTTCAGCAATCCAGTGGGGATTTTCATCTGACCAATACCGAAGATTGTGTCTATTAAATCCACCATCAAGATGAAAATGTGCCTCATCAGAAAACATGATGGTATTCAGATGACCAGGGTTTTCATTCATTCGTTCAATTTCGTCTTCTGCAAATTCCAATCGGTTTGCTTTATCCTCTTCAGAAATTGCCTGCAGAATTTGAATCTTATAAGGTCCTTTCAAATTGGAGATTTTGGATTAATTGGTCCAATTTTCACATTGAAGTGAACCACTCGTGAAGTTTTTCTCTGATCGATTTGAAATTTCGACAGTAAAAATTCCTTTAGATAGTTCATGTTTTGCAAAAATTTCGTCACTTTCTGATAAAAATTGCCTAAGTTATAAAAAATCCAAATAGGGAATAGTTAGCTGACTCACTCTGTACATCCAAAAATCGACGTCATTATGTCGTCGTTTCGGCGTAAGGTGAACCGTCAACATAAATCTATCATTTATCAAAAATCCACGTCGGTTTAATGTTGATGTCAAACAAAACGTCAAAATAGACGTGTATTATAATCAAATAATCTACGATGGTTTAACGTTGTTGAATGTCAGACAAAACGTCAAATTAGACGTGTATTAGAGTAAAATTCAAATAGCTAGGACCCTGGACTGCGCGAGAAGGCAGAGCTTGTCCGTTTACAAAAGCGGAGCTAGCGAGTATATGCTACGCTGCACTTCACTTCATTTTCAAACAAAACTCAAATATAACTCAATCACAATCAACTACAAAATTCACAGCGTTACACGAAGCAAAACACTACGAACGTCAACATGAGAATAACAGATATTCTGTAGAACAGACAGTAGCGTAGACAAGAATTCGTACTTCGCGCAGGGTTCTAGCTATTTGAATTTTACTCTATATCATATATACGTCGGTTTGACGTTGATTTAAAGTCATTCAAAACGTATAAATGCCCCGTTCACACGAGGAATGTTTCCATTAAAAAGTTTCTGAAAGTACAACAGCTGTCACAAAAAAACTATCATTACAGTGCATTCGGGCAATATAATAATTTTTATATTAAATATATTTTTTGCACTTCCGGGAATAAAACTCTTCTTAAGTCTTTATTTTAGGGACTAAGGTTCTAAATTTGATCGCAAGGGATTATTTCTCATATTTAATCTCGTTTAAAGGAATTGAATTAATTAATCCCATTGTCAAAAAAATTCTTTACTTACTAGATGTCCAATCTAAAGCCCTGTTCGCACGGCGATCTTTGGAGATTCTACGGAGAGTCAAAGTCACGGCAAACAAGAAGTTTGTTTCTTTCTAGTGAGAATTATTTGTTAAGTCTTGGAAACGAAGAATTTATAATTTATTGATTGCTTCAAAACCACGTAATTATCACTAGAAAGAAACAACTTCTTCTTTGACTTTGACTCTCCGTAGAATCTCCAAAGATTAGGAATTATAAATTGGTAAACTTTATCGACAAAAATTATCAGTTTCTACCCGTCCAACTCGATTTTTCTCTTGATTCAGGCGATTAATACTGTAAATGTTTATAGGTGACGCGCTTGGCTAAGATTCTCGCCCGAGAATGTACCGACAAAAGAATCCGAACGAATTTATTACAAGTTTGTGAAAGAATCCCTACAATTGGTACACAACTGAAGATTTTGTCTACCGTCAAAGCTACAATGTTGGGAGCCCAAGGTAAGTACTTTAATTATATTATGATTACTATTAAACATAACCTCTCACAAATATTAAGTCAGTAAATTAATTGTCTAATTAAAAACTATCATTCATTGTAAACTAAGTTGACAAGTAAATAAATATCATGCTTTATATTTTTGCTAATCAGCTTTGCTTTCATCTCAATGTAAATAACATAAATCGTGCTTGTGTTGTCCACGTAGCTGGGGCTCCCGGAATTCCTATACCTGGTAAATAACATTTTATAACAAATAATATTTGCATGGTGTGTTTCTATCCTATAAATAATAAAATTCTATAATAGTCTAAGATCTAGCGGTCAAATTAGTGTGGAATTGAAAATGGAATGTCCAGTCTGCCAGTCCTAAGTGGCCGGATTAGGTTTCCTCAAGTCAAATAATAATAAAACTGTCTAAATTTGCTTGTTTGCATGATTACATATTTTTTGTATAGATACACTGATAACAAGCAAATTTTTACATTTATGCAAATTTCAAATGCCATTTATTGTTTATTATTTGGTTTATTTAAGATTGGAGGAGTAGAAATGTTCTGACAATATGTTAAACTAGAAATATCGTTTATTTCTATTTGTACATACGACAGAACTCTTCATTTATATAATTAACATTTTTGTACTCAACTTTTGATACTTAAGGAAGCCTAATCCGACCACTTAGGACTGACAGATCTTCAATTTCAGGACTAATAAAATGTCCACACTAATTTGACCGCTGGCTCTTTTAAAATAGTCTCTCTCTTTCAAATTGCTACTAAAGTCTGTATTACTGTATATAAATGTATCTTAAATTTGGAGTTGTAAACGTCAGTTTGACAGAATGTAATATTGGTCAACATATTCGCGTATTTCTTGCAACATTATAGAATTTATTATTTATATTGTTGTTAAATTCATTAACCTACAGAACAAATTGTAAAACTGCCAACATATCATGCTTTCTACTTAGTATTTACCATCACAGCGTTCTTAAAGACCTGTAACATTTGTTCTCTGTCTCTCAGGTTCCGAAGAAGACCGCGAAGCAACAGAAATGCTGGAAGGCAACGCGCAAAACCTGATGCAATCTGTAAAAGAAACTGTAAGAGCTGCCGAATCAGCAAGCATTAAAATACACACCCAGTCTCAAGGAAAGATGCAGTGGGTCCGACGTCTGCCCTGGTATCATTACTAAATCAGCTTAAATCTTCACCACTACAATAGAGAACCTTTATCTGGTTTGTCTCGTGATTAAAAAATAATTAGACCACGATTTTAATTGCCAATCCCGGTCAGAAGTTATAATTTGTTCATAGGATGAAAGTTTTCGCAATTAGATAAGTTAAACCATAAGATACTGAATTTTTTGACACAATTGCTGCGAAATAATGAAGTGTTTCAGAAAAACTGTCACGTAATTTTAGGATGTTTTATAACTGAATAATGAACTACGCGGCTGTGTTAATATATTGTGAAATTATTTATTTATAACGGCGATCTCTCGTACAAAACGGAGTATTTTCAAACGCGTTTAAAGTAAATTATGGAACACAGCCGCTTAGATATCTAAATTATAATTTTAAACGGCTCTTTACACATTTTGACCGCTAGAAAACATCATGTTGGCAAATACGGACATATTTTGACAGTTAAACATTAATTATTTTCACATTTCTTGACAGTTATGACCATATTCTCAGTAAAACCTTATTCAAAATACGAAATTAGTAGTTATAGTCAGTTATAACGTTAGTGATTTGACTTGTAGCGTTCACAATAACGAAATTAGCTCCACGTAATTATAGTTAGCGCAGGGATTTGCAAACTCCAAACCTGTTGTTAGTAGTTCTTGATTTTCTGTATAAACTACCAATCAGAATCTACAACGAAAATTAATTTTGACGTTTGGCGTCTAAAATGACATTAATATTTTTAAATTTGGAACCACCTTCGACATTTACAAGTTTGTACCATATTTATAGGCAAGGATTGTTAACTTTAAGTAAACCAAACATAAAATAAACTAACACTTTTGACTTCTGACGCCAATTTCCAAACTATTTTGTTTTGCTAGGCTTATTATTTATAATAGTAAACGACAGTCTGACTATAACTACTAATTTCGTATTGTGAATGAGGCTTAAAGGTTTTCTAATCAAAACAAGTCACATTTAAGACCTCCCGTCCTGTCAAAACTCACTAGAATGTTACTGGAATCAAATTAGAAGAAATGTTTCAAATAATATTCATCTTAAATGACATTTGACAGTTCAATTTGACATTTAGATGTGTTGGTGTAAAACCGGCTGTGTTCCGGCCACTACACTTTTGTTTTACGTACAAAATTAGGCGGGAAATGTTGACTGTTTTGCATATAAATACAAAAAAGAGTTAGGATATTAAAAATATAAATATGCACACAAATGTTACAATGTGCCAAGTTTAAATTAACGTTTTGCTAAAACTGAATGACCATATTATAAGAAAATTATTTATTAGTGTTATTTATTTAATTTTCTAATGCATATTTGTTTGTTTTGGATTGTTTATTTTTATTTATAACGTTTTTACTAATTTATAAGTTATTCACTGCCATTATTTAAATTCATTTTCATTGTGAATATTATTTATACTCAGTTTGTTAAATTTGAAGCACACGTCTATAAAACTGGACATTTTCGTTACATTATTACAATAAGGGCCACACTTTTGACGTCATATGATACAATGACAGTCTGTTTGATTCCCAAACTATGACGTCATTTAAAACTTAAAATATAAATCGATTCAGTAGTATACAAAGTTTTCTTATGATATATTGAAATTTAATGTAACTAAAAAAGTTGCCAAAATGTAAACGATTTTAAGTGTGCCATCTTACAAGTAAATTTAATTAGTAAATAGAATAATAAATACGGTATTTTGTCACCGTATGCACAGACGAATCTTAATATTATGAAGTTGTAGTAGTCAAAATTATTTAGCGAGCACATAATGTACAGCATAATTCAACAGGGTGAATTATAGCCGTTATGTGCGAGTCAAATACGAAGTTTTATCTGCGACCTTTTAAATAAAACTTTTAATTCATTAAAATATTAATGTTGTGGAGGGTTTTTACTTATTTTATTGAATGGTCGTAGGTGAAATGTTTTTTATTTAGAATATTAGAATAATACTGAACACGCCTGATGTGTAAACGCCTAATATATTATTAATTAACTAATAGATAAACTAGTAGATATTTTTATAAGCTTATGCGAATACAATCGAATATCTATTTTAGATAATTTAGTGCAATATATTATACTAGAGTCTAGAATGTATAAATATAATATTGTGTTGAAATATATTATTCAAGTATTTTAAAAATGGCTATTGCAAACTCACAAACAACTTAATTAAATTAATTTTAAGAGCAGTCTGTACAGGAAGAATGTACACGTTCAAGTAATTTACACTCATACACCTCATCGACACATGGTTGCACATTTTAACAAAAACAAATTTTTATTTGGTAGATCCCTTATTAAACTAAATTTTGAGCGAGTCGGAAATTCGGTCTAAATTCAGTCTAAATTCGGTCTAAATTCAGTCTAGATTAAAATATATATTTTTATACATTTTAGAAATCCCTTTGTAAAAGCTGTACCCGTTGATATTTTTTATTGAAACTATGGATTCCTACATAATTTGACCCGAGGAGAGAAAAAGTTATTTTATATTATTTATAACTAAATTTTGAGCGAGTCGGAAATTCGGTCGAAATTCGGTCTAAATTCAGTCTAAATTCGGTCTAAATTCAGTCTAGATTAAAATATATATTTTTAAGATAAGGGATCAAATTTCGTTCTATTAGTGTAAATTTTTTACTTTACTTTACTTTACTTACTTTCAACCGCTTGCACCTACAGATTTTTCTATATATTTCGCAGAACATGATATTTTAAACTTGAATCATGTAGTTTAAAGTTTAATCTACGTTGGGGTAGTGTTATTTTTTAGAAAAAACTTTCTGATTTCGAGAAAATTAGAGGTAAAAAATGTGAATTTTTGTAGTTTTCTTTATTTTATAAACTAAAACTTCGGTACAAAGAAAAAATGGCACTAATAGAACGAAGTTTTATCCCTTATCTACCATATAAAAATTAGTTTTTGTTAAAATGTGCAACCATGTGTCGATGAGGTGTAAAGTGCTTTTTACGTGTATATTCTTCCTGTACAGAACGCTTAAAATTGCAGTGTGTAATATGATTTCGTGATGTACGAACTTACTATATTATTTATATTAGCTCAGTTTTGAAACTGACGGGTATCTTATGCAATTTGTTTGTTTAATTACTCGTCCAGTCACCAACAGACTTGTCATAAACAACTTAAATACATTAAAATTAATTCAATTATGAAATTTAACTTTTAAAATAATTTCGTGGGGAATGGATCTCTTTTCGAACAGTTCGTTTACAAAGGTTTAAATGTGTTTTTTAAATATCTATTGTTGTAATATATCATTGTTACTGAATTCTTGGAGACCCACTACAGATGTTGAGTCAGCATCTTCAAGAAGCTGACATACCTAGTGCAAATTGAAGGCAGATAGACCCTATAGATGTTGAAGAATTCTAGTATCATTTTTAAAGGTTAGTTTTCGACTTGTTGAGCTACTAGACTTAGAATTTACTGAAACAGTTATTATAATGCTCTAAGAACCAAATCTTCCAAGTTTGTCTTTGTGGTTAGGTCACATTTGACAAGTCAAATATTATTAATTATATAAATAATATAATTAAAGCTGAAAATTAGTAAACATATGTAAAAAATTACGCTGACTCGATTGCTGTAATTGGTTTTGATCAAAAACCAACAGTTTAGCCATAAATAATTAATTTATAATGGAACACCAGCGCCAATCCGCAAATTTTTTAGCATCGTGATTCTGGTGAACTACTTAGTCGGTAAAACGCTTAACTGTTTTCAAGTCAGTAAACAGGTAACTATTATTTAGACGGAAGAGTAGTTCACCAGACTTACACCGTGTTCAGTTTTGCGGATTGGCGCTAGTGTCGTATTGGAAATTAATTATTTACGGCTAAACTGTTTATCTTTCGGCTAAAAGAACTACAGCAATCGATTCAGCGTAATTTTTTACATATGTTTACTAATTTTCAGCTTTAATTATATTATTTATATAATTAATAATATTTGTCTTGTCAAATGTGACCTAACCACAAAGACAAACTTGGAAGATTTGGTTCTTAGTGCATTATAATAACTGTTTCAGTAAATTCTAAGTCTAGTAGCTCGCTAGTAAGTTTCTTTTGTGCATATTATAATGTTTTAGTGTCCATACAGTTAGAGTTATTGTTGTTTACGTTAGAAGTTTCATGTACAATAACATTGTGGTTTGTTTTAGGCTACAAAATGATTTTGAAGCATTGTCTGCAGTTTTTCAAGAAGCTGACATACCTAGTGATATGCAAACTGAAGGCAGATAGACTCTATAGATGTTGAAGAATTGTAGTATAATTTTTAAAGATTAGTTTTCGACTTGTGGACATTCTGAGAAGTGAATTGGTTTATCAGCTGTGATTACTGCATTCTTGGAGGTTAACCAGATGAACTGACAACAGTTTCAAGAAGCTGAAGGTAAGATTTATATAAATTAAATGCATGGTATTTATAGTAGTTTATTTAGTTATTAGTTAGAATGAGGGGTAAACTACTGCGATATTTAGTGCACAAGGATTTTATATAGGATATTTTATATATTTTACGGATTTATGATCGGATTCTATTTATTAAATCCAACAAAATATTTTATAGATTACTTTGGATTCTACAAATTTAAATATGATTGTACAGATTTGTAGATTGGAAGGATTTATGACAGGATTTTACAGATTTTTGAAATATTGTATGGAATTTAATATTTTATTTGCAAGATCGCAAGGATTTTACGTGATTTAAAAGTAGTTTTTTAAAGATTTTATCTGCGATTGAGTGATTAAAGTTTTTTTTAGCTTTTCCAAAAGATTTTACTTTGATTCTACTGATATTAAAAGGATTTGAAGAATGTTTTACAGATTTTATTAAGATTAAAAAGATTTTAGCGAAGCGTGCAAAGTTTTTTTCCATTCGGTTATTATACATGTATATCTTATGGTTTGTTTTCGGATTGTTACAGACTCTATAGATGTTGAAGAACTCTAGTATCATTTATACAGATGATTTGTTGACTTGTGGACGTACTCAGAAGTGAATTGGTTACTGAATTCTTGGAAGTCCAGTACAGATGTTGAGAGACTTGATGTACCTCCAAGAAGCTGGAAGACCTAGTGCATGGTTAAATTGAAGGCAAGTGTTATATAAATTAAATTGCATGATACTTTTAGCAGTTTATTTATTTACTATTAGTATACAAGTAACTTATGGTTTGTTTTCGAATTTTTACAGATTCTACAGATGTCGAAAATCTCTAGTGTTAGTCTTGTGTCTTGGTGAACCTGAGAGCGTGTTCAAGAAGTTGATGGATCTTTAAGAGCCTTCAACACATTCTTGGAATTTTGCTACAACTATGCAATGCTTGGTGCACATTTAAACTAATGTAAGTGTTATTTAAATTATTTATTGAAACTATGGATTTTATATAATTTTATAACTAAATTTTGAGCGAGTCGGAAATTCGGTCTAAATTCAGTCTAAATTCAGTCTAAATTCGGTCTAAATTCAGTCTAAATTCGGTCTAAATTCAGTCTAGATTAAAATATATATTTTTATACACCAATCGACCAAACAAGCTCACTATTCGATTCCTTGGTCTTTTTTCTAGTAGGAAACATTTTATGTGTAATTTTCTGGGCCATAGTTTAGCCAGAAATTAAGTATTTATAAAACTGGAACAAATTTGAAAACAAATTTTTGACTCTAATGGCCTGTAGTTTTTAAAGGGATACTCCAATCGACAAAACAAGGTGACCATTCGATTCCTTGGTCTTTTTTCTACAAGAAAACATTTTTTTCAAAATTTTATGGGCCCTAGTTTAGCCAGAAATAAAACATTTATAAAAGTGGAACAAATTTGAAAACAAATTTTTGACTTTAATGGCCTGTAGTTTTTAAAGGGATACTCCAATCGACAAAACAAGGTGACCATTCGATTCCTTGGTCTTTTTTCTACAAGAAAACATTTTTTTCAAAATTTTATGGGCCCTAGTTTAGCCAGAAATAAAACATTTATAAAAGTGGAACAAATTTGAAAACAAATTTTTGACTCTAATGGCCTGTAGTTTTTAAAGGGATACTCCAATCGACAAAACAAGGTGACCATTCGATTCCTTGGTCTTTTTTCTACAAGAAAACATTTTTTTCAAAATTTTATGGGCCCTAGTTTAGCCAGAAATAAAACATTTATAAAAGTGGAACAAATTTGAAAACAAATTTTTGACTTTAATGGCCTGTAGTTTTTAAAGGGATACTCCAATCGACAAAACAAGGTGACCATTCGATTCCTTGGTCTTTTTTCTACAAGAAAACATTTTTTTCAAAATTTTATGGGCCCTAGTTTAGCCAGAAATAAAACATTTATAAAAGTGGAACAAATTTGAAAACAAATTTTTGACTTTAATGGCCTGTAGTTTTTAAAGGGATACTCCAATCGACAAAACAAGGTGACCATTCGATTCCTTGGTCTTTTTTCTACTAGGAAACATTTTTTGTTTAATGTTTTGGGCCATAGTTTAGCCAGAAATTAAACATTTATAAAACTGGAACAAATTTGAAAAATATTTTTTTGACTTTAATAGCTTTTTTCGATTTTGGACAAAAACTCCGAAACTAAAAGACTTATCAAAGCGCGGTTTGCGGCATATATTAATTATTTATTTGTGTGTTCAGGTTTTCGCCCCGTGGAAGCGGTTATCTTCTCAGGAGGAGACCCTACTTACCATTCTTCAATTGACCACTGGCCTGCAATAAAGAAATGTCTGCTATTTATTGTATTTATTGATAGAACTATGTTTTATATCATAAAAATTATATAATCCAGATGATTTAGCTGTATATATTATTAATAAAAACAAATAAGTAATACTTACATCATTGCACTAATTTTATTTGTTAAACAACCCTTTGTACACTTCCTAAACCCTTACAGGACTTCTACGGTGAGAGTACACGGCCTTAAACCTAGGATACGAAATAATAAACAGTAAGTATAAATTTTATGATTTATTTAATGAAATACTTCAATACAATACACAATCTTATAAATAAATTAACTTAATTAAACATTTTTAACATAAACACCCTTATTTAGGTTTATATAAGTTCCAAACGAGATAGGTGCTGCCATCTGTTGGTGGCAGTTATTTAAATGTACAATATATCTTAAACTAAGGGTTGAATGACTAAATAGAGTATAAATTACCACCTTGAAATGCTTATTTAGCATTAAAACATATTAGGGGTCAAATCAAACCAAAATCAGACCAAAATCGGTCCAAACTTTACAAAAGTTTTTGCCGAGTGGTCCAGCAAATGAAGCAAAGTTGCAACTACGCTAGGAAAATATTAAACTGCAAATAACTCGAAAACTAAGGGTTGCACGGTAAAATGGAGCGCATATTTGGATTCAGCGGGTCCTAATTGAGGGGTTAGACTACCTCTCTTTAGCCTACTACCCTTACTTTACGAGTTATAAGTATTTTAAAATTTTCCTAGCGTAGTTGTAATTTTACTAGCAAAATCGTCAAAAAAATTGACACTACGCTAGGAAAATTTTAAATTGCTTATAACTCGGAAACTAAGGGTTGCACGGCAAAATGGGGTGCATATTTGGATTCAGCGGGTCCTAATTGAGGGGTTAGACTACCCCTCTTTATCCTGCTACATTTAGTTTACGAGTTATAAGCATTTTCAAATTTTCCTAGCGTAGTTGTAATTTTACTAGCAAAATCGTCAAAAAAATTGACACTACGCTAGGAAAATTTTAAATTGCTTATAACTCGGAAACTAAGGGTTGCACGGCCAAATGGGGTGCATATTTGGATTCAGCGGGTCCTAATTTGGTGTATATGATACAAACCACCCTTGAAATTAACGTAATTTTGGTAGTTTCTGGTGAAATTTTGCTGATATTAAATAATTATTATCTCGTAAACTAAAGGGCTAAGGGCCAAAAGTTAAATATAAAGGTTGGGTAACTTTTCATTCTCTATCTGCCTGTCTATAGATAAGGCCTTTTTGGCCGATTTTTAATTATTTTTTCGATCTCCCACCATTCATGTTATCCTGATACAAACTTGGTGATTTTTGTTCGATTCAAAATTCAAGTCGAGTGAGGGTGAAAATTTAAAAACGTGATTACGTAAAAACTAAGGGTTGGGGAGTGATTTACGGGTCATATTCGTACTGTACGCGTTGAAATACACCAGTATGCATATTGCCACCCCTAAAAGTTAATTAGCACCAGAGATATTCAACCCTTATTTGTATCTCCGGTCCTAAGGGTCGTATCGAAAAAATCTACATTGCAGTCGATAGGGGATGAAAAACTGAGCATCTTTTACATTTAACTTTTTCCTCTACGACCCTTAGTTTAAGGGTTAATGACTATTTTTAGACGACTTTTTCACCACTTTGATTATTCATAACCCTTAAACTAAGGGTCGTAGAGGAAAAAGTTAAATGTAAAAGATGCTCAGTTTTTCATTCCCTATCGACTGCAAAGTACATTTTTTCGATACGACCCTTAGGACCGGAGATACAAATAAGGGTTGAATATCTCCGGTGCTAATTAACTTTTAGGGGTGGCAATATGCATACTGGTGTATTTCAACGCGTAGAGTACGAATATGACCCGTAAATCACTCCCCAACCCTTAGTTTTTACGTAATCGCGTTTTTAAATTTTCACCCTCACTCGACTTCAGATTTGAGTCGAACAAAAATCGCCAATTTGGTATCAGGATAACATGAATGGTGGGAGATCAAAAAATTAATCAAAAAATTGATGAAAATTTTGCTGTTTTTCGTCGAATTTTTCGCAGTTTGGCAACAAATTTTAATTTGTAGTTTTGATCTCCAACAAGTTATGTTCTCCTGATACAAATATTGAGATTTTGAGTTGAAAATTTTAACCAGCCGAAGAAATCATATTTTTGTAACGGGCCGTAGGTGGGACAATAGGTTGGTATATTATTATTATTTAAAGCAAATTTATTATTTTAACAACATTATTTATTTATTTAAAAAGTGTACATATTTTAATACATATCTTTGGGTGTAACTACCCCACAGTTTCATAATTCTAATCCTTTGGTGTGACTGACTCACATATTGTGAATAAAATAAAACCACTTAAGATAAATAATATACAATATCAACATAGGTATGTTTGGGTATAACTACCCCACAGCTTCATAATTCTAATCATACTTACATATTCTAATAAAATAATAACACATAAGATAAATTATAATACAATACAATATTAACATAGGTATATTTGGGTGTAACTACCCCTCAGTTTCATAATTCTTAAATTAAAAATCTCCCATATAAAAATAATAAAATTACGGCCAAACCAGTGACCTCAGAACTTTGAAAATATGTCTCCTAGTACAAAAAAGTGCGATGAATCCAAAAATGTCACGTTCAGAGCGCTATCTCTAACCGTTTAGGAAATAGAGGCCTTAGATGTCAAAAATTAAATTTAAACAGTGCTTTCATTATGAAAATAATGAAATTACGGCTAGACCAGTGGCTCTAAAATTTTAAAAATGTGGTTCCTAACTAAAAAATGTACGAGGAATCCAAAAATGTTACGCTCAGATCGCTAACTATAACCGTTTAGGAAATAGAGCCCTTAGAAGTCAAAAAATCATATTTAAAAAGTGATGTGTATACATTAATAATTAAATTAGGGCTAAAGCAGTGACTCTGAAACGTTGAAAATGTGGTTCCTAATTCAAAAATGTACGAGGAATCCAAAAATGTCACGCTCAGACCGCTAACTATAACCGTTTATAAAATAGAGCTCTTAGAAGTCAAAAAATCACATTTAAAAAGTGATGTGTTTACATTAATAATTAAATTAGGGCTAAAACAGTGACCCTGAAACGTTGAAAATGTGGTTCCTAACTCAAAAATGTACGAGGAATCCAAAAATGTTACGCTCAGACCGCTAACTATAACCGTTTAGGAAATAGAGCCCTTAGAAGTCAAAAAATCACATTTAAAAAGTGATGTGTTTACATTAATAATTAAATTAGGGCTAAAGCAGTGACTCTGAAACGTTGAAAATGTGGTTCCTAACACAAAAAAGTGCGAGGAATCCAAAAATGTCACGTTCAGAGCGCTAACTATAACCGTTTAGGAAATAGAGCCCTTAGAAGTTAAAAAATTCCATTTAAAAAGTGATGTGTTTACATTAATAATTAAATTAGGGCTAAAGCAGTGACCCTGAAACGTTGAAAATGTGGTTCCTAACTCAAAAATGTACGAGGAATCCAAAAATGTTACGCTCAGACCGCTAACTATAACCGTTTAGGAAATAGAGCCCTTAGAAGTCAAAAAATCATATTTAAAAAGTGATGTGTTTACATTAATAATTAAATTAGGGCTAAAGCAGTGACTCTGAAACGTTGAAAATGTGGTTCCTAACTCAAAAATGTACGAGGAATCCAAAAATGTTACGCTCAAATCGCTAACTATAACCGTTTAGGAAATAGAGCCCTTAGAAGTTAAAAAATTCCATTTAAAAAGTGATGTGTTTACATTAATAATTAAATTAGGGCTAAAGCAGTGACCCTGAAACGTTGAAAATGTGGTTCCTAACTCAAATATGTACGAGGAATCCAAAAATGTTACGCTCAGACCGCTAACTATAACCGTTTAGGAAATAGAGCCCTTAGAAGTCAAAAAATCATATTTAAAAAGTGATGTGTTTACATTAATAATTAAATTAGGGCTAAAGCAGTGACTCTGAAACGTTGAAAATGTGGTTCCTAACTCAAAAATGTACGAGGAATCCAAAAATGTTACGCTCAGACCGCTAACTATAACCGGTTAGGAAATAGAGCCCTTAGAAGTCAAAAAATCACATTTAAAAAGTGATGAGTTTACATTAATAATTAAATTAGGGCTAAAGCAGTGACCCTGAAACGTTGAAAATGTGGTTCCTAACTCAAAAATGTACGAGGAATCCAAAAATGTTACGCTCAGACCGCTAACTATAACCGTTTAGGAAATAGAGCCCTTAGAAGTCATAAAATCACATTTAAAAAGTGATGTGTTTACATTAATAATTAAATTACAGCTAAAGCAGTGAATCTGAAACGTTGAAAATGTGGTTCCTAACATAAAAAAGTACGAGGAATCCAAAAATGTTACGCTCAGATCGCTAACTATAACCGTTTATGAAATAGAGCCCTTAGAAGTCAAAAAATTCCATTTAAAAAGTGATGTGTTTACATTAATAATTAAATTACGGCTAAAGCAGTGGCTCTAAAATTTTAAAAATGTGGTTCCTACCTCAAAAATGTGCGAGGAATTCAAAAATGTCACGCTCATTGCGCTATCTCCAACCGTTTCCGAGTTATTCTTAAATTAAAAATCTCCATACAATCTCTCATAACATGAGATATTTTATTTTAAATATAACGGCCTTAATATAATCTTAATTCTTATAAACTTAACATTTCCTTACGTAAAATTCGCTCTAATTTCCATATTTTCAACGATCATTGCGCTATCTCTAACCGTTTCCGAGTTATTCTTAAATTAAAAATCTCCATACAATCTCTCATAAAATGAGATATTTTATTTTAAATATAACGGCCTTAATATAATCTTAATTCTTATAAACTTAACATTTCCTTACGTAAAATTCGCTCTAATTTCCATATTTTCAACGATCATTGCGCTATCTCTAACCATTTCAGAGTTATCCTTAAATTAAAAATCTCGCATTAACAACATGGGATATTTTATTTGAAGTATAACGGCCTTAATATGATCTTAATTCTTATAAACTTAACATTTCCTTACGTAAAATTCGCTCTAATTTCCATATTTTCAACGATCATTGCGCTATCTCTAACCGTTTCCGAGTTATCCTTAAATTAAAAATCTCCATTAACAATATGGGATATTTTATTTTAAGTATAACGGCCTTAATATAATCTTAATCCTAACGCCAAATGAGTTGACGTCTCACGGTGTTGTCCACGGGTGTGAGGGCTGGCGGGTGACCCATCCAGAGAGAGTTCGGTGCTAGTTCTCTACGTGGCTGTGAAGATCGTTGAGTCTTGGCCTTTGAAGAAGTATTGCTTGCCTAGAAACACACAAACAGAAGTTAATAGATTCCTCCATGTCTTTTAAACCATCTAGTATCGAAAAACATAAATCAGTTAGTTCTTTCTGTCTTATTTCAATCGCCTGTCACTGTACAGTACACAAAGAAATGGTTCAAGACTAAATCAATAAAATTTACTTACATATTACTGTTTCTGAACTTTAGATTCTTATTTAACCCTTACATGGACCTCAGAGGTTCACCAGAAGGTCTAAATGCTTGAAGAACTCCAGACAATGCCCCAAAATCATTTTGTAGCCTGAAACAAACCACAATGTTATTGTACATGGAACTTCTAACGTAAACAACAATAATTCTAATTGTTTTGACACTAACACATTATAATATGCACAAAAGAACTTACTAGCGATCTACTAGACTTAGAATTTACTAAAAACAAGAGTTAATAGATTCCTCTACTTATTTTAAACCCGCTATTATCTAAAGATACAAATGAATTCGTTCTTTTAATCGCCAGTAACTCTACAGAATACAAAGAAATGGTTCAACACTAAATAAATAAAATGTACTTACATATTAATATTTCTGAGGCTATGGATTCTTAATTCAGCCTCAGAAGTTCACCAGAAGGTCGTCAAAGACTCTAAATACTTGACGAACTGCAGACAATGCCTCAAAATCATTTTGTAGCCTAAAACAAACCACAATGTTATTGTACATGAAACTTCTAACGTAAACAACAATAACTTTAACTGTATGGACACTAAAACATTATAATATGCACAAAAGAAACTTACTAGCGAGCTACTAGACTTAGAATTTACTGAAACAGTTATTATAATGCTCTAAGAACCAAATCTTCCAAGTTTGTTTTCGTGGTTATGTCACATTTGACAAGACAAATATTATTAATTATATAAATAATATAATTAAAGCTGAAAATTAGTAAACATATGTAAAAAATTACGCTGACTCGATTGCTGTAATTGGTTTTGATCAAAAACCAACAGTTTAGCCATAAATAATTAATTTATAATGGAACACCAGCGCCAATCCGCAAATTTTTTAGCATCGTGATTCTGGTGAACTACTTAGTCGGTAAAACGCTTAACTGTTTTCAAGTCAGTAAACAGGTAACTATTATTTAGTCGGAAGAGTAGTTCGCCAGACTTACACCGTGTTCAGTTTTGCGGATTGGCGGTAGTGTCGTATTGGAAATTAATTATTTACGGCTAAACTGTTTATCTTTCAGCAAAAAGAACTACAGCAATCGATTCAGCGTAATTTTTTACATATGTTTACTAATTTTCAGCTTTAATTATGTTATTTATATAATTAATAATATTTGTCTTGTCAAATGTGACATAACCACGAAAACAAACTTGGAAGATTTTGTTCTAAGGCCTTGTTTCATATATTTCAAGGGTTCTTGGTATTGAAATCGGTTAATTAAGGTCCGCTGATTCCAAATATGGCATCAGAATTATATAATTACTTACCGTTCACGAGAAATTACGAAAATTAAAAACTACCCTGTGTACAAATTTAATTGATTAAAAATAAGGGTTAATTTATGTAGAAAAGGGTAAATAAACATAGATACACTGTTAAATAGCAATATTTATTCATTTGACAGGCTTATAATACATGATTTATTGATTTGAAATGAAAATAGCATTATAACATATTAGGGGTGAAATCTGTCCAAACGAGATTAGTACATATTTGGATTCAGCGGATTCGAATTAGGGGGTAGAGTATAAATTACCCCCTTGAAATGTTTATTTAGCATTAAAACATATAATATAATAGGTGTAGGTATAGGTGGTTCCAATGTTGAAGGCATTCATATAAAAGAGCCGTAGATTATAACTGGTAGTGTTTTTCGCTTTAAAATTAATCTTCAGCTTCAAAAACATTTCCAGTCCTGTAGAACGATTTAAAGTATGAATATTCAAATGTGATGAAGTGAAATAGATTTTTTGTCCACTCTTACCAAAGATTATTGATTCTTGTGGCTCGTTTTCAAACGCAAACTTAATGAGATTTTAATGGTAATACATTTTAAAGTTGATTTAAGGTGTTATTCCAACTAAAATATATTCTCTTTCGAAAAAAACATTTGATTTGGTTTAACGGACCCGTCAAAATTGTGTTTCTGCTTGAGATCATTCGATATTAAATTGTTAAAGCATTCTTTCTCTCTATCTTAAGATCTCGGTGTAATAGAATCTTCCAGTACCTTGCTGTGCTACAGAAACTTTTCTTAAACGTATTAACAACTCCAAAGTTTTGCTGCCGAACACAAATTGGTACATTAAGATCTTAGTTAGAGCTAATTTTATTTAAAAATTCTTGTAAGCCGGAAATAGTACACGAAATAAGATAAGACAATGAATAAGTTTAACATTAAACACACTTTGAGGTGTGACATAAATTATTGTAGAGACCTTTAATTTAGCCAGAAAATTATTATCTTAAAAAGAGCAATATTTGACAATTGACACCACATTTTTATTATAATGGGCTGTATTTCGTGAACGGTGAAAGACACCGATCTGAGCGTAGCATCATTCGATTTCTTGCACTTTTTTCTACTATAAACCATATTTTCAAAATGCTGGGTTCCATATTTTAATCAGAATTAATTATTTTGTAAAACAGGTGAATTTTTTAGGTGAAATTCTTGACTTGGATATGCTGCATTGCAAAAACGGTTAAAGACAGCAATCTGAACTGGATCGTATATTTTTGTATCAGAAGCCACATTTTCAAAACACAATTATTTCAGCTGATTATAAACCTATAGCTACTAAATCGAGACGCTATTTAAACAATGATATTACCTTTATAAAAACAGAACCTGATAGACTTCTTGCTGAAGGGATTATTGAAGAGAGTTCCTCACCTTGGAGAGCTCAAGTGCACATTGTTGAAAATGAATTTCACAAGAAACGTCTAGTTATTGACTACTCACAGACTATAAATAGATTTACTTTTTTAGATGCATACCCGCTTCCAAATATTGACGAACTGGTAAACAAAGTTGCTTCATATAAAATTTTCAGCGCTATTGACCTAAAGAATGCTTACCATCAAATACCAATTCATCAGGAAGAAAAACAATTGACTGCATTTGAAGCTTTGGGTCGTCTATATCACTTCAATCGAATTCCTTTTGGTGTAACAAATGGAGTGGCATGTTTTCAGCGGGTAATTATAACTGAAGAAAATATCTCTGGAGTTTATGCTTATTTGGACGATATAACTGTTTGTGGTTTAGCAGCTCTAAGCAAGTATGGTCTAGAAATAAACAAAGGTAAATGTCAATTTTCTATGTCAACTATCAAACTACTTGGTCATTAAGTAATACGACCAGATCCAGATCGACTGAAATCACTCATTAATTTACCTGAGCCACATGACGCTTCCTCATTAAAACGAGCACTTGGACTATTCGCTCACTACTCTAAATGGATATCTCGATTTTCAGATAAAATCCGTTCTTTAATCGATACTAACACTTTTCCTCTATCTAAAAAAGCACAAGAAGATTTTGAAAACTTGAAAATAGATATTTCGAAATCAATCGTAACAACAATCGACATGAATATACCTTTGGTAGTAGAAACTGCTGCCATAGCTGCAATACTAAGTCAAGCTGAACGACCTGTTGCCTTCTTTTCACGAACTCTATCTAACTCAGAGAAGTTACATTCTTCAATTGAAAAAGAGGCGGCAGCAATAGTAGAAGCACTGAAAAGATGGAAATCATTTCTTATTGGCCCTTTCATTTATATTTAATAAGAAACATGCAAGCAAAATTAAAAATGATAAAATCATGAGAATTAGCTCCATTTCAATACGATATAGTGGCAAAGAGAATGTTACAGCGGATGCCTTTTCAAGATTTTGTTGTGCATCTACCGATACTAAATTATTTAACTTGCATCAGTCACTTTGTCACCCAGGAGTAGCAAGAATGTTCCATTGGATCCGTAGTAAAAATCTGACATATACTATTCATGATGTAAAGAAAATGACTTCTGCCTGCCCTGTTTGTGCGGAGGTAAAACCAAGATTTTGTAAACAGCAGGGACATCTTATAAAAGCTACTACACCTTTTGAAAGATTAAATATCGATTTTAAAGGTCCTCTGCCAAGTAAATCTAAAAATCGTTACCTTTTTACAATCGTAGATGAGTTTTCACGTTTTCCTTTTGCATTCCCATGCTCAGATTTAAGTTCATCAACAGTCGTAAAATGTTTCCTTCAACTATTTTCAATATTTGGTGCTCCAGCTTTTATTCATAGTGACAGAGGTTCTTCTTTTCTTTCTCAAGAGGTCATGACTTTTCTTCATTCTAATGGAGTAGCCACTAGCAAAACTACGCCATATAAGTAATCCCCAAGGAAATGGACAAATTGAGCGATTTAAAGCTTTAAAAACACGAAATCTGCGACCTGTGGATTGGGAAGATGTGCTTGCAGAATCACTTCATTGTTATGCACTGCAATCAATTGTACTCCACATGAAAGATTTTTCAAACACAGTAGAAGAACCGTAAATGGGGACACTTTACCTTCTTGGCTAAATATTCCTGGTCCGATACTATTAAAACGAAATGTTCGTGCAAGTAAGTATGATGATCTTGTTGAAGAAGCCGAGCTCATAGAAGCAAATCCACAATATGCATTAATACGGCGCAAAGATGGTACCGAATCTACAGTCTCACTACGACAATTAGCACCGAGAGGGAATAAAGAATTAAATTTAAACATGGATAATTTACAACAACAAACTTCTAAAGAATTCATTACTACTGAGGCGGAGGCTGAGAATATTAAAAACACAAATGAAGTTTCCGTAAATAATTCAGTGCTACCAACCATTGAATCACAATTGGAAATCCCTACTAGAAACAGTTTGGAGAATGTTGAACGACCTTCACGTGCTCAAAGAGAGAGAAAACCTCCAAACTATTTAAAGGATTTTATTTTATAAAATATAAGGTTATTACATTCATCCTTATTATCTTATTCACCACTACTCACCTTATTTGTCTTTTTATAAAATGGGGAGAATGTAGTAGCTTTCTAGATTTAACTAATTGGTTACTTAGTTTCAATATTGTTTCTTGTTTCTAATAATTATTCATATGTTTTCATGTAAATAAATAGTGCAGACGTTTTAGTTAATAAAAGCCTTATCTAGGTCTAGTTTAGTTTCATTTCAGGTGGGCCCTTAAATTAAGTCAGAAATTAATATTTTCTTACAAAACTGCTAGAGTACTACCCTTCAAAGTACTAGAGTACCCTAATAATGACAATATGTTGTAGATCTATGGATACACTCCCCAGATATCAATTTTAATTAATGTAGGGCCTCTGGTGTAGCCAGAATTACGATTACAAGTTCCACTTTATAACCACCTATCGGGCTCGTCAACTTTAAATGCATTTTTTGACTGTCTGAAGCAATTTCCACGGGAAAAAGCTTATGTGTCATCTAAATTAAGTTAGTTTATGTAAATTCCATTAGTTTTTCATTGATTATTTAGCTTCAATTACCAAAATCTAAAATTCAGTATCGTCGTATTTGTTTTACATTGTAGTTAAATTCGTTCAAATTTACCACGCTTCTTTAATTAATCAGCCAATCATTTCACGATCCAGCGATGTCACTGAACCAATCATTTCACGATCCAGTGATGTCACTCGACCAATCAAAATGGGCGAGTGTTAGAAGGAGATTTGAGTGAGATGGAACAACAAGCCATACTGCAGAAAATAATATAGAAAAATTTATTTTTCGTAAACGGCAAATCCAAATTAAAATCCGTTTGCGGATTCTTAATCAGAGTAATTTTACGCAATAAACTATATATTTATTTTTGCCAAAAGCTTATTTTATTTTTGTATAAAATTCTGCAGAATTACATGGTTCGTTTGAAAATGGCGTCATTTTAGCTTATTGAAGTTGTTGAACAACAGGTTTGTAAACAATAATAAACAGTGAATATTATGTGAAATATACGTGGAACAGATGGAAATTTATTATGTTACGTTATAAAGGTACGCAGTCTAATCTACAAGCAAACTATTTAGCAGTCCAAAGTTAAACTATCGTTGGTAACAATAATAAGCTGTGAATTTTATAAATATAAGATGATAACACAAGTGGAACACCCGGCAATTCATTACGTTACATTATGCCCTGTTCACACAAGGATTCTTTGAAGATTCTTTTATTGCCCTGGTGAGAATCGCCTATCATTTATCGGCGCTGCTAAATTGATATGTCTTGGAAAAAAAGGTACGCATACTGTGTTCAAAGGTTCAAACTACCAGCAAACTATTCGGCAGTCCAAGTCAAACTTTCGTTTGTAAAAATAATAAGCTGTGAATCTCATAATTTTGTAGGTATATTATGCAATGAGTTTATAATGATAGCTATTAATACGCGAGTATAAATTTACGATACGAGCCAAGGCGAGTGTATAATCATCCGAGTTAATTATTGCCATTATTTGCGAGTCAAATACGACTTTTTAAATAAACATTTCTTTACAAATTTTTATTCATTAAAATGTTGATCTAACCTCACATTTTGCAGTGCTGACAAATGACAATTGTGTTGAATAATCTATTCATAATACAATACCTTACTGAAGTTACCTACATAATGCATGTATTATTCAATGATCGTATATAAATATAACATGAAATACATGTGGAACACACGGAAATTCATTAAGTTACAATTCAAAGGTACGAAATCTAAACTATGATCAAACTATTCTGCAGTCCACGTAAACTTTGGTGCTTTGTGGATCCTCTGTCAGGCCCTCGTCAGTTTAGCGCAGTGTTAAGTTCTTGTTGTTGTGCGAGTTCTGCCTCTGCCTCGATGGGGAGATGTTCTGCTGGTGGCAAGAGTGCCCCCCTGCAAGGACCGGAGGCCCTTCAGCCCATGCGGTGAAACATTTTTATCTTTTATTTAATGTCTTATCATCCTTCCTTCTTCTAACACAGGGAGTTTTGGTTGTGGAGTAGATGACACTTAGTTTGAGGATGAAACTCTCAGCAACTTTGACCGCTGAAACGCTCTGATCTGCAAAGAAATGCACACATGATGAAAAGAGTACAGTTTCTTTATTTAGTTCAGTTCAGTTAGAGTATGTGGGACTCAAGATAAGGAATCTTACTTCCATCTGTGCATTTCTTCGCAGATCAGCGCGTTTGTGCATCAGCGTTTTATTTTCACCCTTGGGGAGTTTCAACAAATTTGTAGATTGGATAACATCAATGAAAAATATTCATTATGATTCATTCCTTGCAAATTTGGTCGGAATTTCGGTTTGTTTTTCGTAGTTTGGGTTAGTTTGTGTTTAGAAATATTTAGTACATTGTTCCAAGTCTGTAGTTCTGTATGCTTTAGTTTAGAAGAACTATACATATCATTATTTGTAATGTAAAGCCGTGTTCACACACGGATTCTTTGTAAATTCTTTCACGCTTCATTTATGTTTACGTTTAATAAAGTTTGATACGAACATTCACAGTGCTTAAAAGTGACACGTGTGAATGCTCTTATTTAATTATATGAATTAAACCTATTTAACGTTTAAGAAATTTTGGACCTCATACGCACTTAATTATTTAACGTTTAAGAAATGTTCTTAAACGTAAACTTAAAACTAAAAGCTTGTGCGAATGAGGCTTTAAATTCATGTAACTAAATACGAACATTCACAGTGCTTTCAAGCACGTTAAACGTTAACATAAATGTAAACCTTAAAATTAAATGAATGAGGCTTCAATGAATTAGAAATTCTTCTTTTCCGAGACTAATTGAAGATTTTAGCGGCGCCGCTATTTGATTCTCACCAAGATTATTTTCTTCAAAATTTAGAAGGATATGATAGACTGTCAACAATGTGCTAAACATGTTCCACTGTGTACATAATTACGTTTTATAAAGTGTATGGCTTTAACACTAGTATTTAGTAGTATTCATGACTTTAAGCCGCATTCACAGTCCGAAATTTGGTGTAATTCATATCACTGCAACTTAAAGAAATTCATTTAAATGTTCATAGCTCGAAATTCGAGTCGTAGAACAAATCAGCTGTTTATTTTACTTTATTATCTTAATTTCGTACTGTGAATGCGGCTTTACTTAGATATCGTCAAATTATTTGTACAAATTAGGGTATTTTTTGTAATCTTTAAGCAGAAATAAAACCAAATTATATAAGAATTAATGTCTAATATATCTTTCCCTAAATACCTTGTGTATTTATATAAACACTATATTATTTTATGAGTTATTTTCAATCTTCACACATGATTTAAACAGTTTATAATATGTTTCCTTGCAGCAAATGGCCTGGACAACCACTTAGAGCATCTAAACCTTCCGATGAAGCTACCCACGGTTCACCCGACGTCTTCACCGTTCAGTCACAGAAACGTCTTCAACGTCCACATCAAGTGATCTAGAAGACACCTGGGGCACTTATGACAATTCTTCCACATCTGAAGACCCTACGGACACGACTTTCGTTGAAGAGACGACTCAGAATAGTTTAGGAACTGAAAGAACAGAACCCAGCGTTTGTGTAAGTAAAGAAGGTGGGCCAAAAGTAATCACCCGATTTCCAGGCAGTAACTGAATCAAACCTCATTCACATAAGCTTTCAGTTTTAAGGTTTAGATTTATGTTTACGTTTAAAAAGTTTGAATACATCTAACTAAATTTGAATATCTGTTGACTTCATTAATGTCAATGAGACGCCAGCTGCAAAAATGAAAGCGTCATTCGATGGGAAGATTACTTTTGCGCCACCTAGTATATTAGCTAGAGAGCCGTATATAAAATCGTGCCTGATTTTACTCCTGGCCAGAAATGGCTTTTTATATTAATTCAAGTCTTGCCTTCAACAAATAGTATATAATATATTAGAGGACTAAAGTGCATGATTTAATCCTGATGGTGTAGTTTATTTCACGACCCGAAGGTGAGGAAAATAAGCACTTGAGAGATTAAAGGTACTTTAGTCCTGTGGTATATACGCTATTTTTTGCACATCACTCTCATAGAAATGCATAATACTAGTTTAAAAGAATACACATTTTGTAATTTTGACACAGTAAACTTTATGCCAAATATTTATATTTTACCATAGATACTCTGTAACAAATAGTATACGTATTTATTCAATTTCTTGACAACGGGATTAAATATGAAAATTAATCCCCTAGGATCAAATTAAGAACCCTAGTCCTGAAAAGTAAAGAGTAAAAAATCTGCTGTGGCCAGCACACGACCTCTCGCCTAATTCTGCTTATTCTACTAATCTAATAAATAGTTTTACTTACATTTTAATAGTTTCATGTTCATGTAACATGTAAACGATAATGTAAACCAAGATGCAAGTAAAAGATGTCAACTGTAATGTCACTGTCATTATAATTCAAATTTTGAGTAAAAACAAATTTCATATCATGGACAACAAGATACTGGTACTTAGTTGTACTTTATTTTATTGCTAAATACTACCAGATTCAGCAAATTGTATTTAAAATTAACTGTACCCATAGATAATTATATTATCTTTTATTTTTAATTGTAAAAATTGTCATAAATAAATAATGTACCAATTTATTTAAGAAAAACTATATCAAGTTCCAAAAAGTACTACTTCCGGTTTGCGGATTTCTACCATAATCTTATCCGGTGTTAAGATCCTTATTAAAACCTTAAATATGAAATTTGGTTATTAGAGGCTTGATACTTTTTAAGTTATCGTGGACGAAAAATCGTCACATAATTCATACGTCCATACGCACACACACACACACACAGACATCATCGGGAAAATATTAAATTCGTATTCTAGAGACCCTGAAACGTGCTTATCTACTAAAAACTCATACTCAAAAATTTTGACCCATTACAATACCTCTCTAATAGAATATGAGGCGAGAGGTAAAAAGAGTCTTACTCCCGAAAGTGCAAATAATAAAGAAGTAGTATATAATTAAAACACTTGTTTAAAATGGCGTCCTGTTTGAAAATACCCCGGATGTAACATTTTCTTGGAGGCAAGACCTGAATTAATATAAAAAGTCATTTCGGGCACGATATTATATTACGGCTCTCTAGCTATATGAATGTTTTTGATGAATTTGAGTATTGATTGTATTATTTTGTAGGTACATCTTATAAGATTGGAGAAATGCTTCCGCTTCTGTCTGGAGTGCATTTGTGGAGCTGGTGCACGAGTAACATGTTCACCGCATCTGTGTGCACCTCCTGGAGATGACTCTGTGGATTATCGACCTCCAGGTCCATTTTAGACGTCATCACCGAAATTGAGCCTTCCTCTTAGCCTAAAGAGTGTAGCAAACG
Source organism: Agonum fuliginosum (assembly GCA_947534325.1). NCBI lineage: Eukaryota > Metazoa > Arthropoda > Insecta > Coleoptera > Carabidae > Agonum > Agonum fuliginosum. Next base: position 19,212,250 of record OX384046.1, on the reverse strand, counting down.
TTAGATTATCTAAATAACAAGGTTTTTTTTTTATTTTTTTCATAAAATTACATTCTTATTACACGCATCATAATATATGTTTAAAAAACGCAAACTTCTTTATAAAATGATTCAAAATGCTGTTTACCAGCTCTATTTTGCAAATAGGATGCAGGTGTAATAAAAATAGCGTATGACACAAGTGTATAAGTGCTTTTAAAGCACTAGCGACGTAAAAATATGTCGAATGTACTTTAAAAGTTTACTTATACACTTGCATCATAATATACTATTTTGATAATTCAATTTTTATTTATTTTACTTTGATATTTGGCAGTTTGTTGTTTTTTATGGTTGTTATTCAGATAATCTTTCGTAAAAGGTTATTTATATGAAGTAGCGCAATGAATCCTTTAAGTCTTGTTCACACAAGTATTCTTTCATGATTCTGAATTCACCGTTTGCTATGAATAAATTAGAAATTCTTTTTTCCAAGACTTATTGAAGGTTTAATTTAGCGCCGTTGCTATTTGACAAGCAATTCTAACCAGGATTATGAAAGAATCCATGTTTGTTTAAATTTAATGATTTATTCGTTGCGAAGTTCAAAATAGACCAATAGATTTAGAACAAATAATTTATTATATTCCAATAAATTGCACCCGAATATTATTCCCAGATCCTGTAAAGTTAATAAACTATTTCTTAAATCAGTATAAGGTAATAATATTCTCCAGAAATAAAATGGTTTATCAATTTTATAGGTTCAAAATGATACCAATTAGTACCACAACAAAAACATAGACTCCTTTTAGTTATAGAATAAAAAATATAAAAAATATATTTTTGGTTATTTGTAATATTTTTGTTACAAAAATTTAAATGGTTCCCCATTGCATTTTGAGACAATATAGCATAAGGGTATAATTTTTTCATCGTGTTCTTCTAAAATACAACCATAGACTAGAGTGAAAATACAATATTAAGCTTATATCGTTAAAATCATATCATATTCTATGCATAATCAAAAGTTGACCATTAATATGTGATTAAAACTGGGAGAAATCTTGTAAAGAAGTAGTCATGATGCATTTTATGTGTGAAACAATCTTTACAATCTATTTTTTAGTATTTAATCTTACTAGAAACAGTACCAAACCCAATTAGCCTGAATTACTAAAGTAATGTCACATATTTACAATATACATTGTCAAATATCATGGTTATCATCTTTTGTTGAATAATGCTTATGAAAACAGAATTTTCATAATAAACTAATCAAAATGAGTATTACATTATATATAAACTCATTTTTGTGTATAGAAATATTGAATTATCACATGGAATGTTATGATTTGTGTTATAGAATAATATTAGTTATGATTAATTACATTTATATAAAATATAATAATAATTGAATAAATTATTAATACGTGTGATATCTATATACAAAAATTCGTTGAATTATAAATAGTATTTATCCGTTTCACATCTATTTTATCTTTAAAAACAAAATAGGTATACTTTTAGTTTAAATTTTAAATTATGTGCATTATTAATTTCTTATATAGCTATAGAAATATATTCAACAGTTCCTGGAAGATCTTGGTACTTGGTAAATACATAATTTGTTACTATACATATTTTTGTATTTAAAACAATTAGATTCCTTGCATGTTTCTGTCTTAGAAATAATGTTTTTCTAAATTTTTAATTGAATGCACTTTATTTATTTAAAATATCGGTTTTTATTTAATATAATTGGATTCCTCAGTCGTAATAGTTTAACCTTTCTTTATAATAATTTAAATTTCCCTCCTTGTTTCCCTCCCACATAACTTCGTCTCGTATTTAAAATTTGCGTAACCGCTTGTCAAAAATCAAAACTGCGTTCCTAAATTACATTCTCTAATATTAGGTTATACTCTACACTTGAAAACTAAGCGGCTGTTGAGAAATCCGTCTTCTATCATGTGAAAGCATTGTGAAATACGTTGCAAACGTGAAATTTCCAGTACACAACTATCTAAACTCTACACCGTTTAAAACTTGATAAAAACTTGGGAACGTAGCCAGGTAGTTCTTACTTTATTCAAAAGAGGGCAGAAATCACGGTTTGATTTCACGATGAACAAATTATTGATTTTTTTCAACGCCATATTGAGGTTGTGTAATTTTTAATGCAATGTAATGAAACTGACGCCATTGCATGTTCGTAGTTTGTTCTTTGTATTTAAATAACAAGTGGCTTAATTTCAAGTGATAAATAAGAAATGTGAGTATCCTAGACATAAAATAATGTTGGTTTGCGACAAAATGATTCACAAGTTGTTGTAAACTTATTAATTTGCTGTTAATTGTTAATCGATTCCATGATCAGTTCATGCCAGCCGAGGTCATCGCTTCAAGTATTAAAATAAGTGATTTATTTACAGGTAAACGCTGTCATATGTAGAAAAGAGACAATTTCAAAGAAAATACTAGAATTACCTACAAATTCTGGGTCTCTAACATCATCTTTGAAGAAAATGATGATCTTAAACATGAGATTACATAATGAGAATATTTATTTCTACAGTTAAGGTAAGCAGTCTTTCTTTTATTATTTATTTACGCTAATTGCACATTAACATTCGTTCGTGATGTAATAATTTCTGGCAAACGTACATATTGATTTGCGATGCATTTTAAATGTTTGCAGTTGTGTAATAACGAAAATATTTATTTTGTTACAGATTAGCAGCCCATTACCATTTCATCATCCTGAAAATCCAGCACGAGATGCTCTGCCCCCGAACAAGGAAGGTAAGATGGTTCAGATATTACTATTTACATTTTAACTCAAAATTTCATATTGAACATGATTTATTTAATGTTATTGAATAATTATGTAATTCTACAAACCAATTTGAAACTTAATTATTCTGTTTACTGTTACAAGGTTGAATCAATATATAAAATATAATAGTTATTTTAGATTCACTCATAGTGTTGGTGAAAAATAACCAACAGGTGTAATATTTGTGCAGATATTCCTGTATAAAATAATATTTATTTAGTAATTATCAAATGTAAATAAATGATTTGTGGTTTCTAGATATTCGAGCATGTCATATGTGAACAAGTGGACTGGCAACTTGACAATAACTTTAGAAGTCTTCGAAGGACGTAGAAGAATATTCTGCACCTGACACCAACGACGAGAGATTTCACTGGACAACAACTTCAACATTCATCTGAGCAGACTTCGGAAAACTTCAACAGTCAACTTGTAATCAACATCTTCAGATCTTCAAGCCATCATGTAAGCATTTTTCTTCATTATTCCTCTGACATTTCTACATTAAGAACCACAATTTCAATGTCGTAGCTCATTGAGTGATTCCCAAGTCACGGGTACTCTTGTTTTATATTTGGGATTATAGATTAGATATTTTGACATTTATAATTAAAATGTCTGCTACAATCTGTTTAGCCGCCATTATTTTTAAATACTTTATGATTTATCTGGTAATAATCGTAGAATAACCGTGAAATTGTAGTCAGGGGTAAAATTTCCTGGGGAAGCCGATTCTGAGCTCAAACATTATCCTCCTTTACTGTTGGGCCCCATATTACGCTGCTGTCTTCCCCTAGAGGTAGTACATATGAGGTATTTCGTTGTTATATTATTTATTTTATTATTTATCATAGAAAATTAGTGAAAATTTTGTTACTGGCATAAAATTGTATGAGAGCTGATTTTGTATTTTAAATATTATGCTGTCTCTACTGTTGCCCCTTATTGCAATGGTAGCACGAAAGAGATAATATGTAGTTGTCGTAGAAAATTCGCGAAAATGTGGTTCTTGGTGTAAAATTGCCTGAGGAAATTATTCCGCCTTGAAAATTATCCATCGCTACTATTGGATTCCCTTTTATAAAGATGTGTTTTATCTAGAACACATTAGTCATGATGTTATTTTTTTTAACTCATTATTTAAATGTGCGGAGAGCACAGCACAGCACAGTGAAGATTTTTAGATATTTAGTGCAGGTTTATATGAATCTAAATGTTTGTTATTGTTTTAGATTAATTTGGACTTCATGTACAAAGTTTGAAGATTCTTTGGTTTGAAATTCTACTGTTGGAGTCTACTGTCTCTAGTCTAGGACAAGAAACATCATCTGATGCTACTAAATGAATGAATCTTCTTCAGCTGGTGTACTTCTAAAAATGTCTCGTTCCGGTCGTTCCCCAGTTTAACACGTAAGTTTTTTATTTTCACTTTGTGTTTTCGATTTGGAACATGCTGCTTTTACTCAGCTGGAGTGTGGCAGCCTCACAGATCACTGTGAACATCAGTATAAATACTACAGATCAAAAAGTGACTCAATTTAAGTGTGGCAGCCTCACTTATGTGAGTAATCGGTTTAGGTATATGTTTAACCGTGTGTGCGGTTGCCAGTCTCACGCACTCATGACTGTGGAGAGTACACTACAGGAGAGATGTTTGTGCAGTTAACTGAAATGTGTACCTAACTGAAACATAACACATGGCCCAGACGTAAAAAGAAATCGTTTTTTGTTGTACAAAGATTTAAATATAAATCAAGATACAAATATAATGTACTATATCTTCTATTTATTGAAATCAGCAATACATTTATCACAATATCAATTAAAATCAGCAGTCGAAATTTTATGGAACCGAATTATTTTATTGTGATACAAACTGTAGAATATTTGGGATTTTTTTCTCCAGAAAGGTATGTTTAAGACTTGTAGATACTGTACCACAACGAATTAAAACAGTTTAAAAAATTAAGGTGAAGTTAAATAGGGGTAAGGTCGTTTATAATAATTAGAGCAAACAATAAAAACAAATTGCCAGATGTATACTTTATTCTCTAAGTTTATATTTAAAGTTACATGCACTTAAAATATACCTTTAATATATTTTAAGTAAATTAAACTTTAAATATAACTTAGATAATAAAGTTTATAACTAGCATATATTTTTGTTTTTTCCTCTAATTACTATAAACGATTTTACCCCTGTGTAACTCCACCTTAATTTTTAAACTGTTTCAATTCATTGTGGCATAGGATCTACAAGTCCTAAACATACTTTTCTGGAGAAAAATCCCAAATATTCTACAGTCTGTGTCACAATTCTTTTCAAATTATTTTTTTATTCGGTTCCATAGTTTCGACTGTTGATTGGTCTGAGATTGTGTAAAATGTATTGCAGTTTTACAGTACATTATACTTGTATTTTGATTTTTATTTAAACTTTTGTACAACAAGAAATGACATTTTTTTATGTCTGGGCCAACTTCAATGAGACGGAGCTCGTATATAATAATTATTTAATTTACAAGTCACTGAAATAAGAGAATTATTGGTATTTACTTTGTGAAATAGATGTTTAACTTATTATTCTTATTTAATATGGGTGCGATAAATGTTACTAATATATTTGTGTTTTCTAGGTATTCGAGGATGTCATAGAGGACTTGTATAAGTGTCGTGTTATCTTCTAAGGAAGCAGGAATCTTCTAAGGAGGTGAATAACTCGGTAGAGTGTTGCACATTGCTGACTTCTGGTTTGTTGTAACTAGAGTACCTAAATAGACTATAGTCTATTATATAATGATTATATAATATATTATAGAATTGTACAGTAAATAAGTTATTGTAAAAAAATATAGTTGTACCCATTATTTTCAACAATTATTATTATTGAACAATATTTTCAACAATTATTATTAGAAATGTATTCCTGATATTAATTAATCGAATGGTCACCTTGTTTTGTCGATTGGAGTATCCCTTTAAAAACTACAGGCCATTAAAGTCAAAAATTTGTTTTCAAATTTGTTCCACTTTTATAAATGTTTTATTTCTGGCTAAACTAGGGACCATAAAATTTGGAAAAAAATGTTTTCTTGTAGAAAAAAGACCAAGGAATCGAATGGTCACCTTGTTTTGTCGATTGGAGTATCCCTTTAAAAACTACAGGCCAATTAAAATCAAAAATTTGTTTTCAAATTTGTTCCACTTTTATAAATGTTTTATTTCTGGCTAAACTAGGGACCATAAAATTTGGAAAAAAATGTTTTCTTGTAGAAAAAAGACCAAGGAATCGAATGGTCACCTTGTTTTGTCGATTGGAGTATCCCTTTAAAAACTACAGGCTATTAAAGTCAAAACAAATTTTACTGATTTGTTCCACTTTTATAAATGTTTTATTTCTGGCTAAACTAGGGCTCATAAAATTTGGAAAAAAAATTTTTCTTGTAGAAAAAAGACCAAGGAATCGAATGGTCACCTTGTTTTGTCGATTGGAGTATCCCTTTAAAAACTACAGGCCATTAAAGTCAAAAATTTGTTTTCAAATTTGTTCCAGTTTTATAAATACTTAATTTCTGGCTAAACTATGGCCCAGAAAATTACACATAAAATGTTTCCTACTAGAAAAAAGACCAAGGAATCGAATAGTGAGCTTGTTTGGTCGATTGGTGTATAAAAATATATATTTTAATCTAGACTGAATTTAGACTGAATTTAGACCGAATTTAGACTGAATTTCCGACTCGCTCAAAATTTAGTTATAAATAATATAAAATAACTTTTTCTCTTATAAACTTCTAACGTAAACAACAATAACTCTAACTGTATGGACACTAAAACATTATAATATGCACAAAAGAAACTTACTAGCGAGCTACTAGACTTAGAATTTACTGAAACAGTTATTATAATGCTCTAAGAACCAAATCTTCCAAGTTTGTTTTCGTGGTTATGTCACATTTGACAAGACAAATATTATTAATTATATAAATAATATAATTAAAGCTGAAAATTAGTAAACATATGTAAAAAATTACGCTTAATCGATTGCTGTAGTTCTTTTAGCCGAAAGATAAACAGTTTAGCCGTAAATAATTAATTTCCAATACGACACTACCGCCAATCCGCAAAACTGAACACGGTGTAAGTCTGGTGAACTACTCTTCCGTCTAAATAATAGTTACCTGTTTACTGACTTGAAAACAGTTAAGCGTTTTACCGACTAAGTAGTTCACCAGAATCACGATGTTAAAAAATTTGCGGATTGGCGCTGGTGTTCCATTATAAATTAATTATTTATGGCTAAACTGTTGGTTTTTGATCAAAACCAATTACAGCAATCGAGTCAGCGTAATTTTTTACATATGTTTACTAATTTTCAGCTTTAATTATATTATTTATATAATTAATAATATTTGTCTTGTCAAATGTGACATAACCACGAAAACAAACTTGGAAGATTTGGTTCTTAGAGAATTATAATAACTGTTTCAGTAAATTCTAAGTCTAGTAGCTCGCTAGTAAGTTTCTTTTGTGCATATTATAATGTTTTAGTGTCCATACAGTTAGAGTTATTGTTGTTTACGTTAGAAGTTTCATGTACAATAACATTGTGGTTTGTTTTAGGCTACAAAATGATTTTGAGGCATTGTCTACAGTTCGTCAAGTATTTAGAGTCTTTGACGACCTTCTGGTGAACTTCTGAGGCTGAATTAAGAATCCATAGCCTCAGAAATATTAATATGTAAGTACATTTTATTTATTTAGTGTTGAACCATTTCTTTGTATTCTGTAGAGTTACTGGCGATTAAAATAAGTTAAGAACGAATTCATTTGTATCTTTAGATAATAGCGGGTTTAAAATAAGTTTTGTTTTTAGTAACTCTTGTTTTTAGTAAATTCTAAGTCTAGTAGATCGCTAGTAAGTTCTTTTGTGCATATTATAATGTGTTAGTGTCAAAACAATTAGAATTATTGTTGTTTACGTTAGAAGTTCCATGTACAATAACATTGTGGTTTGTTTCAGGCTACAAAATGATTTTGGGGCATTGTCTGGAGTTCTTCAAGCATTTAGACCTTCTGGTGAACCTCTGAGGTCCATGTAAGGGTTAAATAAGAATCTAAAGTTCAGAAACAGTAATATGTAAGTAAATTTTATTGATTTAGTCTTGAACCATTTCTTTGTGTACTGTACAGTGACAGGCGATTGAAATAAGACAGAAAGAACTAACTGATTTATGTTTTTCGATACTAGATGGTTTAAAAGACATGGAGGAATCTATTAACTTCTGTTTGTGTGTTTCTAGGCAAGAAATTCTTCTTCAAAGGCCAAGACTCAACGATCTTCACAGCCGCGTAGAGAACTAGCACCGAACTCTCTCTGGATGGGTCACCCGCCAGCCCTCACACCCGTGGACAACACCGTGAGACGTCAACTCATTTGGCGTTAGGATTAAGATTATATTAAGGCCGTTATACTTAAAATAAAATATCCCATATTGTTAATGGAGATTTTTAATTTAAGGATAACTCTGAAATGGTTAGAGATAGCGCAATGATCGTTGAAAATATGGAAATTAGAGCGAATTTTACGTAAGGAAATGTTAAGTTTATAAGAATTAAGATTATATTAAGGCCGTTATACTTAAAATAAAATATCCCATTTTGTTAATGGAGATTTTTAATTTAAGGATAACTCTGAAATGGTTAGAGATAGCGCAATGATCGTTGAAAATATGGAAATTAGAGCGAATTTTACGTAAGAAAATGTCAAGTTTATAAGAATTAAGATTATATTAAGGCCGTTATATTTAAAATAAAATATCTCATGTTATGAGAGATTGTATGGAGATTTTTAATTTAAGAATAACTCGGAAACGGTTAGAGATAGCGCAATGAGCGTGACATTTTTGGATTCCTCGTACTTTTTTATGTTAGGAACCACATTTTCAACGTTTCAGGGTCACTGCTTTAGCCCTAATTTAATTATTAATGTAAACACATCACTTTTTAAATGTGATTTTTTGACTTCTAAGAGCTCTATTTCCTAAACGGTTATAGTTAGCGGTCTGAGCGTGACATTTTTGGATTCCTCGTACTTTTTTATGTTAGGAACCACATTTTCTACTTTTCAGAGTCACTGCTTTAGCTGTAATTTAATTATTAATGTAAACACATCACTTTTTAAATGTGATTTTTTGACTTCTAAGGGCTCTATTTCCTAAACGGTTATAGTTAGCGATCTGAGCGTAACATTTTTGGATTCCTTTTACATTTTTGAGTTAGGAACCACATTTTCAACGTTTCAGAGTCACTGCTTTAGCTGTAATTTAATTATTAATGTAAACACATCACTTTTTAAATGTGATTTTTTGACTTCTAAGAGCTCTATTTCCTAAACGGTTATAGTTAGCGGTCTCAGCATGACATTTTTGGATTCCTCGTACTTTTTTATGTTAGGAACCACATTTTCAACGTTTCAGAGTCACTGCTTTAGCTGTAATTTAATTATTAATGTAAACACATCTCTTTTTAAATGTGATTTTTTGACTTCTAAGGGCTCTATTTCCTAAACGGTTATAGTTAGCGATTTGAGCGTAACATTTTTGGATTCCTCGCACTTTTTTGTGTTAGGAACCACATTTTCAACGTTTCAGGGTCACTGCTTTAGCCCTTATTTAATTATTAATGTAAACACATCACTTTTTAAATGTGATTTTTTGACTTCTAAGGGCTCTATTTCCTAAACGGTTATAGTTAGCGATTTGAGCGTAACATTTTTGGATTCCTCGTACATTTTTGAGTTAGGAACCACATTTTTAAAATTGTAGAGCCACTGGTCTAGCCGTTATTTAATTATTTTTATAATGAAAGCACTGTTTAAATTTAATTTTTGACTTCTAAGGCCTCTATTTCGTAAACGGTTATAGTTAGCGGTCTGAGCATGACATTTTTGGATTCCTCGTACTTTTTTATGTTAGGAACCACATTTTCAACGTTTCAGAGTCACTGCTTTAGCTGTAATTTAATTATTAATGTAAACACATCACTTTTTAAATGTGATTTTTTGACTTCTAAGAGCTCTATTTCCTAAACGGTTATAGTTAGCGGTCTGAGCATGACATTTTTGGATTCCTCGTACTTTTTTATGTTAGGAACCACATTTTCAACGTTTCAGAGTCACTGCTTTAGCTGTAATTTAATTATTAATGTAAACACATCACTTTTTAAATGTGATTTTTTGACTTCTAAGAGCTCTATTTCCTAAACGGTTATAGTTAGCGGTCTGAGCATGACATTTTTGGATTCCTCGTACTTTTTTATGTTAGGAACCACATTTTCAACGTTTCAGGGTCACTGCTTTAGCCCTAATTTAATTATTAATGTAAACACATCACTTTTTAAATGTGATTTTTTGACTTCTAAGAGCTCTATTTTATAAACGGTTATAGTTAGCGGTCTGAGCGTGACATTTTTGGATTCCTCGTACATTTTTGAATTAGGAACCACATTTTCAACGTTTCAGAGTCACTGCTTTAGCCCTAATTTAATTATTAATGTAAACACATCACTTTTTAAATATGATTTTTTAACTTCTAAGGGCTCTATTTCCTAAACGGTTATAGTTAGCGGTCTGAGCGTAACATTTTTGGATTCCTCGCACTTTTTTGTGTTAGGAACCACATTTTCAACGTTTGAGGGTCACTGCTTTAGCCCTAATTTAATTATTAATGTAAACACATCACTTTTTAAATGTGATTTTTTGACTTCTAAGGGCTCTATTTCCTAAACGGTTATAGTTAGCGGTCTGAGCGTAACATTTTTGGATTCCTCGTACATTTTTGAGTTAGGAACCACATTTTCAACGTTTCAGGGTCACTGCTTTAGCCCTAATTTAATTATTAATGTAAACACATCACTTTTTAAATATGATTTTTTGACTTCTAAGAGCTCTATTTTATAAACGGTTATAGTTAGCGGTCTGAGCGTGACATTTTTGGATTCCTCGTACATTTTTGAATTAGGAACCACATTTTCAACGTTTCAGAGTCACTGCTTTAGCCCTAATTTAATTATTAATGTAAACACATCACTTTTTAAATATGATTTTTTGACTTCTAAGAGCTCTATTTCCTAAACGGTTATAGTTAGCGATCTGAGCGTAACATTTTTGGATTCCTCGTACATTTTTTAGTTAGGAACCACATTTTTAAAATTTTAGAGCCACTGGTCTAGCCGTAATTCAATTATTTTCATAATGAAAGCACTGTTTAAATTTAATTTTTGACATCTAAGGCCTCTATTTCCTAAACGGTTAGAGATAGCGCTCTGAACGTGACATTTTTGGATTCATCGCACTTTTTTGTACTAGGAGACATATTTTCAAAGTTCTGAGGTCACTGGTTTGGCCGTAATTTTATTATTTTTATATGGGAGATTTTTAATTTAAGAATTATAAAACTGAGGGGTAGTTACACCCAAATATACCTATGTTAATATTGTATTGTATTAAACTTATCTTATGTGTTATTATTTTATTAGAATATGTAAGTCTGATTAGAATTATGAAGCTGTGGGGTAGTTATACCCAAATATACCTATGTTAATATTGTATTGTATTATAACTTATCTTATGTGTTATTATTTTATTAGAATATGTAAGTCTGATTAGAATTATGAAGCTGTGGGGTAGTTATACCCAAACATACCTATGTTGATATTGTATATTATTTATCTTAAGTGGTTTTATTTTATTCACAATATGTGAGTCAGTCACACCAAAGGATTAGAATTATGAAACTGTGGGGTAGTTACACCCAAAGATATGTATTAAAATATATACACTTTTTAAATAAATAAATAATGTTGTTAAAATAATAAATAAATAATAATAATATACCAACCTATTGTCCCACCTACGCCCCGTTACAAAAATATGATTTTTTCGGCTGGTTAAAATTTTCAACTCAAAATCTCAATATTTGTATCAGGAGAACATAACTTGTTGAAGATCAAAACTACCAATTAAAATTTGTTGCCAAACTGCGACAAATTCGACGAAAAACAGCAAAATTTTCATCAATTTTTAAATTAATATTTTGATCTCCAACAAGTTATGTTATCGTGATACCATATTGGCGATTTCAGATGTATTTTTTTTAGTTTTCAGTGACAAATATTTAATGATTTTTTTGATCTCCAACAAGTTATGTTATCCTGATACAAACTTGGTGATTTTTGTTCGATTCAAAATTCAAGTCGAGTGAGGGTGAAAATTTAAAAACGCGATTACGTAAAAACTAAGGGTTGGGGAGTGATTTACGGGTCATATTCGTCCTCTACGCGTTGAAATACACCAGTATGCATATTGCCACCCCTAAAAGTTAATTAGCACCGGAGATATTCAACCCTTATTTGTATCTCCGGTACAAAGGGTCGTATCGAAAAAATCTACATTGCAGTCGATAGGGGATGAAAAACTGAGCATCTTTTACATTTAACTTTTTGCTCTACGACCCTTAGTTTAAGGGCTAATGACTATGTTTAGATGACTTTTTCACCCCTTTGATTGCTCATAACCCTGAAACTAAGGGTCGTAGAGGAAAAAGTTAAATGTAAAAGATGCTCCGTTTTTCATCCCCTATCGACTGCAATGTAGATTTTTTCGATACGACCTTTAGTACCAGAGATACAAATAAGGGTTGAATATCTCCGGTGCTAATTAACTTTTAGGGGTGGCAATATGCATACTGGTGTATTTCAACGCGTACAGTACGAATATGACCCGTAAATCACTCCCCAACCCTTAGTTTTTACGTAATCGCGTTTTTAAATTTTCACCCTCATTCGACTTCAGATTTGAATCGAACAAAAATCACCAAGTTTGTATCAGGATAACATGAATGGTGGGAGATCGAAAAAATAATTAAAAATCGGCCAAAAAGGCCTTATCTATAGACAGGCAGATAGAGAATGAAAAGTTACGCAACCTTTGTATTTAACTTTTGGCCCTTAGCCCTTTAGTTTACGAGATAATAATTATTTAATATCAGCAAAATTTCACCAGAAACTACCAAAATTACGTTAATTTCAAGGGTGGTTTGTATCATATACACCAAATTAGGACCCGCTGATTCTAAATCTACCCTCAGAATTACATAATTACTTACCGTTTTGATATACTTATATATATATAAAAAATGGAACTACGCTAGGAAAATTTTAAAACGCATATAACTTGAAAAATAAGGGTTGAACGACAAAACTAAGGGCATATTTGGATTCAGTAGGTCCAAATTGAGGGGGTAGACTACCCTTCTTTATCCTGCTACCCTTAGAATTCAAGTTATAAGCATTTTAAAATTTTCCTAGCGTAGTTGTAATTTTGCTAACATAATCGTCAAAAAAATTGACACTACGCTAGGAAAATTTTAAAAGTCTTATAACTCGAAATCGAAGGGTTGTACAACAAAATCGGGGTCATATTTGGATACAGCTGGTCCAAATTGAGGGGGTAAACTACCCCTCTTTATCATACTACCCTTAGTTTACGAGAAATAAACACTTAAAAATTTTCCTAGCAAATAATTAGAAATATTATTGTGATGGCAAATTTTTAATTAACAGCTTCATTTTCTAGGCCACTGCTCAAAAATATTCTGTGACGTCACACCAAGAGATGGCAGCACTAATCTCGTTTTTTGCAATTTCACCCCTAAAAAATTAAATGCTATTATAACGGGACGCAGGACAACGATAAGTTGTTTAATAAATATAATAAACCAAATTTTCTATTGTAACTAAATTATTTATTTATTTTAAAAAATTTACATTTCATTTAAAATGAAACTTGAGGAAAATACAAAATAAAAACTGTTCATTTTTCTTTCTTTTTATATACAACACAAATACATAAGAGAAATATATACTTTCATACATACTACATGCAATAATATCACGCCATATACCAAGTTTGGGTGGCACGAACCTTGTCACACATTAAAACTCAACAAGCAGTCAAACATTCCCATCCTGACACACTTCTTTCTCGTCATCCACATTTATTATACTTTTCAGTCAAGCACTTTTATTCTTTCCACTCAAATCATTTACATTTCTAATACATCATCAGTCATTCCAATCAACATATTCACCGGACAAACGCTCATCTGGGTGGGCACACTTCATTTGCTTCGTTCACTCGAAATCATTTGCACTCGCAATTAACCATCAATCATTTTAATCCACTAATTCGCAAAACGTTCACGCAAACGCACACTAACTATTTCACAAACTCATTCGATCACAGAATCATTTTCTCAAACATCAACACATTTACAAATAAAATATTCAAATACAATACAAGTTTTTGTAATTTATTATTACAATATAAAATAATGAAATGACTTGCCCTGTAAGAAATACAATAAATTATTAGTTACATTTTACATTACAATTGAATTTTATTTCCAAATGTTATTGCAACATGAGTTGACGCTTATAAGATACTTTATTTCATATTTATTATATTGCATTTGTCACATTAATATCTTCAATATTCTTTGCAGTTTCGAATGCATCTCTTTATTTGCTTTGTTCTAAGGACCATTAAACAAGGAGTAAACCATTGTTTAATGTTTCATTTTTGCGATTATGAAAGAAAATTTAATAATGAAATTGATATAATTAAAAATTTAACCTGCGGGTGTTGGTTAGAAAGCCAATAGAACATGGCAAACAAATAACCAAAACTATCACCCTCCCCAATTAAAAATATTTTAAAATAAAAAATAATGTCACTAGTTTCATGAAAATTTCGTTGATTCCTTATCTGTACTACCAAAGTACTAGTAAAGTAAAGACGATGTGGTTTACTCCTTGCAAACTATTACCTAAGTTAAAATTAATTGTTGAGATCATATTCACATGGTCATTGGGAATTGAACCCAAGACTGTGCCGCCTGTATTCATAATTCCAATCTCACATTATTATCAAAGATAGAAGATTCAGTCTTTATTTATGTAAAGTATTATTTCGAGTTAAAGAATGATTCACGCAAAGGGAAAACTATCTTTGATAATTCACTTATCACTAAGTCTCTGGAAGGCTGCTGGAGTTGATGTCGCCTGCAGAAAGTCCCACGATGGATGTTGAAGTTGTTCAGTGTAATCCCTCGACGACTCTCGTGGTTGATGTCATGTGCAGAAAACTCTTCCATGTCCTTCGAAGACTGCTTGGCTTGTTCACATCGAATACCTAGGAACCACAAATCATTTATTTACATTTGATAAACACTATTTGCTTATCCTGAAAATATTAAATATTTATAATAAATGAATTATTGTATACAGGAAGTATCCAACAGTTGACGGCTGGTAACCGCACACACGATAAAAATATATATCTATACCGATAACTCACAATGTGTGAGGCTGCCGTACCCGAATTGGGTGAAAGGCGTGATAGATTATGTATGTAATTAATATTATTATATTTGTTTAACTTTGTTTCCTCGATTTTAACTCCATTTATTTGGATTTGTATTTGTATTCACTTTTTTTCTATTTTATTCACTATATTTAGTCAATGTACATTTGCAATGTTGTAATATTATGTAATTGGGTTCTAAACCTGTTGAATAATAATAATAAATGTAATGTTTTAATAATTTTCTTTACTTTTAATTTCTTTGTTATTAATCGTAGAAAACCGGCGAAAATTTGTACCCGGGGGTAAAAACACCCAAGGAAGCCAATTCTGGCATCGAAAATTACATACGAGACCTCGTTTTACAATGATGAAATACTCGTTATACTAATACATCATTTTTTATTCAAATACTACTAATAATCGTACCAGAATAGTAAAAATTTGTATCCGAGGGTAAAATATCCCGATATATTTAATTCTGGTCTTGAAAATTATTTGTCGACTACGAGACTTCGTATTACGAGGGTGAAATACTCGTGTTACTTATATTTCCTTGTTATTCAATTACTCTACTAATAATAGTACCAGAATAGTAAAAATTTGTATACTGGGTTAGAAAAATTTAAGGAAAAAATGTCCATCTCGACAGCGAGACTCTCGTATAACGAGATTATTAATTACTTTAATATTAGAGGTAGAAAATTTGTACTTTGAAAATTAATAATTAATATTGAAACTCTTACATTTCATGTCGAGGAGTACTGGACCTTCTTCAACAATTATTATGCACCAAATCTCACGTCTCAGGAACTGGATGGGCGGCACCACAGGCTGTGCGGGTCTTACAGCCAGAGATAAAGATGCTACAACCGGAACAAGTCTGAAAAATACAACAACAAATAAATTAGATGTGTATTTCTATAAATTAATTCATGTAACAATTAAATAACGAGCAAACAATAAATAAAAGTGATTAATTACCTTCAATACATGTTCCTCCTGAAGAAATACATCTTCTTATTGTGTTCAAATATGCACTAGGTGTATAAACAGCTGCAGATGACAACCAAAAGCTCCAGACATGTGTTGAAGACGCCTGAGTATCAATCTGACTTGTGAAGAAGCTGCCAGGTTGTAGAAACACTTCAAATGTGTGTAAAACGTCCAAGACTGCAGATTCATCAATTGTGATCTAAACAAATAGAAATAAAATATTAAAGCTACATTCGCATACGCATTTTAAGATTTATATTTATGTTTGCGAATAAGAAAGTTCAAATGCATCTAACTAAATAGAAGCATTGAAAGTGGAAAGTGTGAATACTCGTTTTTAATTAGATGTATTTCAGCCTCATTCGTATACGCATTTTGTCTTAAGATTTACATTTATATTTACGTTTAAAAAAGTTTAGGTTCATATAACTTTCAAGCACTGTGAATGCTCGTATTTAGTTAGATGTATTCTAACTTTTTTAAACGTAAACATAAATGTAAACCTTCAAACTAAATGCGTAGCTTTATTTTCATGTAAATATTACAAATAAAACAATAAGCCACATCCAAATGTAATAATAAAACGCTTACCATCAATATTAAGATGCACTAGGTTCCTAAACAGCTGCAGATGAGGACCAAAGTAGTAATTACAACTCCAGAACTCTTGAAGAAGCTTTAATTTCTTGCTGATGATGTGGTCAGCCTTCAAGAATGTAACAACGACAGCAGGACGAACAATTCGCTACTAAAGACATCCGCTAACCCAGTTCTACAGCTTTGGATCCTTCATCAGAAGATTCTGAGAGTCTGCAGGTGGCTGAAGAACGTAGAAGATGCTTTAAGTTCTTGCTGATGATGTGGTCAGCCTTCATGAATGTAACAACGACAGCAGGACGAACAATTCGCTTCTAAAGACATCCGCTAACCCAGTTCTACAGTTTTGGATCCTTCATCAGAAGATTATCAGTCTGCAGGTGGCTGAAGAACGTAGAAGATGCTTTAAGTTCTTGCTGATGATGTGGTCAGCCTTCAAGAATGTAACAACGGCAGCAGGACGAACAATTCGCTTCTAAAGACATCCGCTAACCCAGTTCTACAGTTTTGGATCCTTCATCAGAAGATTCTGAGAGTCTGCAGGTGGCTGAAGAACGTAGAAGATGCTTTGATTCTTTGTTGAAGATGTCGTCAATCAATTGTTCTGAAGACGTCCGCTAACTCAGTTCTACAGTTTGTGAGCCTTCATCGAACCTGGAACAATGTAACAATTAAATAACGAGTAATTAATAAATAAAACTGATTAGTTACCATTAATCATCATCCTCCTGAAGAAATACATCTTCTTATTGTGTTCTTGTACCATAGTGTATTCACTTCCATACTGTCTTCATTCTTACACACAACAGTATTGACCTGTAAATATATTTAATAATTTAGCCACAGAAACGATTTAATATTTGTTTATAACTTAAAACTGAACAACTGATAATTAAAATTCACTTTAACTTCTTATTAACAACACTAAACTTCAAATATGCAAATGGCGAAGTCGTTACATCAGGTTTCATTAGGTCCGTGACGTCACGCAATTCTTAAAATGCGTTCCAAATAAATATGAACTTTCTCCACCGAACGAATTTTAATTAGCAGTTAATACCAAAAATAAATTATTAAAAAAAGACTGATTACCTTAGTTCCAGAAATGAGTTTCTGCATTATGTAATTTCATGTTTGGATCCTGATTTTCTTCAAAGACGATGTTAGATCCCCCAAATTTGTAGGCAGTCTCGAGTATTCTCTTTGATATTGTTCCATTTCTACACTTAATAGCGTTTACCTGTAAATAAATCATTTATTTGACATTTTGAATGATGATCTCGGCAGACATAATGGATTCCAAGAGCAAAATTGGTTTAAGGAATTTGTCTATCACTTTGCCGCAAACATGTCTAGGATACTCACAATTTCTTATTTATGGTTAATCACTTTAAATTATACTGCTGGTTATTTAAATACCAGAATTTATCTTTTATCAAACACAAGGCTACAACAACACTGTAAACACAATGGCGTCCCAACTTCAATGCAAGGTTGAATGCCATATGCCATTCTGTAAAATCTGACCAAAACTTATATTTTGTGCTTTCGGTAAAAACAATTACACCGTTTGTTGCGTAAAATTATGCTGATTAATAATCCGCGAACAGATTTGAATTATCTAGTACTGTTTACGAGAAATAATTATTTCTAGCACAACTTCGAGGTCGTTTTATACATGAACATGTGTCGACGCTTCTGATTGGCTGAATCATAGAAAAGAGAGACTGAAATTATCGCACTCTCATTGGATATTCAAAAAGGAACGATTCTTCTAATTGGTTGAAATTAATGCGATGTTATTGGGCATTCCGCAAATCAGTGTTGCCAACTATATCAAAATGAAATGTCGCGGAAATCTATTTAATTAATTAATCACTGAACTATATAAAATAACGGGAAGGATGATCACCACAAAGATGTACTTCCAGCATGGAGCCCTCCATTTTGGATAAATTGGCTGCACTGCTAACCCCATATCTAGTCTTTCATTTTAATCTAGTGAATTTCATTTTAGCGGTTGTCTGTATTGCTGATATAATGGCGGGCATTTTAAATAAAATATACTAAAATAGAACATAGTAAACCAAAAAAGGATAAAACAAAAACACTGAAAAGACAAATACCCCGAACGACAAAAATACAAAATAAAAACGGCTGTCGACGACCCAACGTGACGTTTCGTTACAGAAGTCACTAACTTTAGGCAACATAAAAGACACTAATTATGGGGTTAGCAGTGCTGCCAATACATCCAAAATGGAGGGCTCCATGGTGGAAGCACTTTTAATGTACATGTCTTATGGAGATCGTCCTTCCCGTTATTTTATATAGTTCAGTGTAATTAATTTGTAAATAGCATTATAAAATACAGAAAAATAATCTGTAATGCCATCAATTGAGCGTTATTTTGAAATAAGTTAAATTATAACAAGGAGAAATTAAAAACATAAGAAAATAAGCTAAGTAAAACACGATTTTATGTAAAAAACAACTTAAAAAGCAGCAATAAGAATAATTTACTTACTTGAGTACTATTGACGGACTTAGATGTTTAATAATAATAACAATAATAACTAATAGTAAATAAATGACAATTATACTTCATGAAATAATAATGATTTATTATTATTTTAAATACTTTCCTTCGTAGGAACTAAAATCTTAAAATTCAGTCTTAAAAATATTGTAAACGAACAAATACATACATACATACATAATTGAATTACTAATAATATTAAGTACATAAATTATATTAGAATAAAGGACTATGTACACCGCTTAATCATTATTATTATTACTATTATTATTTATATACCACACGATAGTAGATCGATAAAGTAGATACCTACACGAAGTAAATCGACAATTTGTTGAGCAAAACGAAAAACACACACACACACTGCTTGTCGTGATCGTAGTGGTAAAAGGGGGGAACAGTTTGTCTGTCGTGCGTGTGTGTAAGCTAAAATAAAATTAGAATCATCGATAGACTTACTAAACACAAATATAAACGCGCGCACCCCTAGTCATTGAGAAACTGCCATTTTATTTGTGCGATTATCAAAAAAAATAAATAAATAAATGTCACACGAAATTAAATAAAAGGAATGTCTCGATAAGGCGAAATATGCCAGCTGAAGTTGCATCTATTGAAATTTATTTATATTTTGTGCAATTTTCAAGAAAATAGTTCAAAGTGTTGAACCCCATCACATAAGCATTTCGGTTTAAGGATTTAAGAAAGTTTGAATACATCTAACTAAACACGAGCATTCACAGTGCTTGAATGTGGGACCTGTGAATGCTTGTATTCTGTTATATGGAGTGCAACTTTTTAAACGTAAACATAAATGTAAACCTTAAAACTAAATGCGCATGTGAATGGAATATAAATAATTTGAAATCTTCACTGTACTTGACAGTTATTTTTGACACAGGGATTCTTTGAAGATTCTTTCACGCTTCTGCATATTGAGACAAATAATTCTGGCGAGAATCGCTTGTCAAATAGCGGCGCCGCTAAATTGAATCTTCAATGAGTCTTGGAAAAGAAGAATTTTTAATTCATGGATAGCTTCGAAACAGTGTATTTCTTTTTAAGGTTTAGAAGCATGAAAGAATCGTCAAAGAATCCATGTGAATGAATGTCATGAACTATACCTCATTTCAGCCAAGAAAAAACGTTATCTTAAAGCTTATTTGAACCGTTGTCTTGAAATTTCTCGCGCCAGTAATATTTTCGATGCAACTTGAGCCGTTTAAATTTCACTATAAATAATAAAACAAATAAATACTTACAAAACTAAACTCTAAACCTAGAATTGAATATTTTGAGGTGTTTATCACATCACAGGGCTGGCAACTTGTGAATTAAATTCACTGTCACGACAAAATGCTTTTGACAGCCTCATCTAGATCCTCTCCACCGCCGCCGCCATTGCTGTGATCGTCAATTTTTTTTTCAGCCCCACTGCTAGCAGCAGCGGCAGCTGTTGTTGTCGTTGACGTGATTTGTTGCAGATTTAAAATGGAGTCGATGGCGCTTTGCACTTGTTCGTCGATCTGACGTTCAAATGTTTCTCGACTACCGTAGTCGTCTTCTTTTATTTCTTGCTGCTCTTGTTTAATAAACGACGGGTGGTGATGAAACTCGCTCTGTTTTTGCCGTTTAGAATAAACATCCGTCGAGTTGTTCAGATAATCGAAACACTGCGCGCGTTTCAGCGCTTGTTTGTCGTTTGTTGTTTCGTTTTTTATTTGTTTTTGTTGTTGTTGTTGTTGCTCGTTCGGCGGGAACACTTTTTTGTGCTCAATTCTCACCTGGAATTTGACTTCTCCGATGATTGAGCCGGATTTTTTGACTTTTGAGTTGTGTTTTTCTACTCGGTACTTTTTGAGGCTTTCGAGACAATTGCGGTCGGTTGTTGAGGTGGATGTGCGTTTGTTGTTGTTGTTTCCGGCCGGTGCTCGGCTGTTGCTGTCTTTTGTTTGGTGATAGTGGTGGTAGTGGCGGTTGTTGGACGCGCTGCATTCTGGTTTCATTTCTAATTCGGTTGTTGTGCTGTCTGTGGATGTTGTGCTAGTTGGGTAATAACCTAATTCGCGATGAATGCATAAAAGTTCGTCGTAATCGTCATTCGATTGGGAGAAATTTTCGTTTTTACTTGATTCAAGCTTTTGGTTGAACTTTTTTGTAAAACTTTCTTGCGTATTATTTATTTCTATTTCGAAGTTGCCTATTATTTTAGTTGTGTTGTAACTTTCCACATTATTTTTAGTTTTAACAACATCTATGTTTTTGTTGTTGCCGCTGTCCAAATCATAAAACTCATTCGAATTTTGGTCATCAGAAAAATAGTTCAAACCGCATTTTATGTTAAAATCTGTGTTTGTAGTGTTGTCATTGTCAATATCATCATCTTCTTCGTTAATAAAATTGTGTTCGTTCTCGGTTTTGATCTTTTGATGACTGAAATCATTGACTGATGCATCAGCGGTCAATTCAAGCTCGTTTTGCAATTTATAATCGTCTTGAAGTTTCATAAACGACTGTTGTTCTTCTGCCAAGAACATCCTATCGATCATCATCAGCTCGGAAGTTTGAACCTCTCTCATGCTTTCTTTCAACAGAAGTGATTGATACTTGTGGACCATGGATCGGAATTTGTCGATGAAGTGACGCGCGGTTAGCTCGAAGATTTCGTCAGCTTTGGATAAGTCTTTTTGACTCAGCACAGGCTGTTTATAGCAGTGATACCGCACTAGACGCTTGACTGCGTCTGCTTTGCTGGAGAATGGTGTTGTTATGTCGGGGTTGATTGCGCCGTTTTGGTCTGTTTGAAGCTGTTGTTCAATTCTGGGGAAGAAAAGAAATTAAAATTGGATGTGCGCTTTTCCCTTGTCTAACTCTAAATACTACTTTACGTGCAAAAAATGACAGTTAACCAAGGCGTAGTAGTTAAAGTCCGTTTCACAACAAAACATTTTATGTTTTTAACAAAATTAAGGTGATTCGAGCGGTTCAGGCTAGTCTAGTAACTTTTAAAAATTACAATTATATGTTTCAAACATCCGTTATGAAGAATTATGGCAACATATAGTATTATTTTATATAATATTTGTTTGTAAATAAAGTAAATAATTTATATGTCAATTAAAAGTTGCTGATTTGACTGTCATACCAACTTTGACACATAAAATAAGCAAAACGATTCTATTATAAAGATCATTTAAACTTTAAATATTATTAAATAGATGAATACTCGATGTACACATAAATATACTGAAGCTTTTTTAAGTAATACATGATCTAATATAAAATTTAAAACATAACATTCTACGTCTGAGAACTGACAGCATCAAATGTTAGCTGTCACTTTGCTGTACAAAGTGTCAAAATCTTTAAATTAGAACAAAATTTACAATTATACTGGACGGTTTACTCCAAATTATTATTATTATATTATTTCATAAGAAATAAAATACGAACGCATCCACATTAAAACCAAATTTGGCAAAAATTTTGTATTTCAAATATATCGCAGAGTGCAACGGTGCAAGATCTACATTTCATTCCGTTATTTTTTTGAAATTCGTAACATAAAATATTTATTTCTGAGTTAACTAGGCGGTCAATTTTGATAATACTTTGCATACGTATTCATATATAACAAAACATTAAATTAAATAGTATTTTAAACAAAGTTTATGGGTTTGAGTCAAGAATTTAATGTAGTATCATTTTTCCTATACCAACCATATTAAAAATGTCTGGATAGAGACGGTCAAATCGATTGAAATTTGAAATGTACATGGAAAACAGGTCAACAACTGATTTTTTCATGTTTCATTAAAAGTTTATGGATTTGTTACAACGCTCGAATCACCTTAATCACGTAAATTAAATTATGGTAGTAAATCCATGGGTAGTGACAACCCAAAATATGACTTAAATTAATATACAGCATTCATTACAAGTCGTAGAATTTGAATAAAAATAAAAATGTATAGGTAACCGTTGAAATAACGAAGATAATTGAATTTAAAGTTGACACAAAAACGCGCTAAAATACATTGCGTATATGGAGGTTACCAGTAGATTTACTAAACGATTAGAACATTTTATATCATAACAACCCAACACATATTTGGAAAACGAATATGTTATTCTTTGATATTTGAGGTATTTATTAGAAAAATAAAAAATATGAGTCACCGCAATAATGGTTGAGAAATCGCATGCAAAAGGCTCCAGTCTCAAGAAAAATTATGTTTTTGACGTACTACTACTGCATTTCAGTGTAAACTTAAATTTCAATTGTATTTGTTATTTAATTGGATACCTATGATTTGTATTTTACATCCAAATCTACGATTTTTAATGATTTATTTCTGATTATTTGACTGCTTCGGCCTCGCCTCACACCGAAATCACGCACGCTTATGACCGACGGATTTTCTACCTTAAATGCTTTATAAAGAATACATTTTTGCATTTGACACACCAAAGTATATGTTTTTTTTGTCAAGAAGTTATTTTAATCAGAAATAAATAAAAAATAAACTTACAATTGCGCTTTGGAGTACGAAGGCTTGACAATCCTCTTACAGGGGCTGCTAACTGTCGCAATTTTGAGGTTATTGTCCCCACACCCAG
Organism: Agonum fuliginosum; assembly: GCA_947534325.1. Lineage (NCBI taxonomy): Eukaryota > Metazoa > Arthropoda > Insecta > Coleoptera > Carabidae > Agonum > Agonum fuliginosum. Next base: position 19,188,256 of record OX384046.1, on the reverse strand, counting down.
TCTGGGTGTGAAGAGCTTTGTCCACGGCCTGTACATCTAAGACTTGCTGATTGGCCGGGATAGGATTTAGCAAACTATTTGTTGTGATGATATTTGCTGGCGATGTACTGATTAGTTGTGGAGGTTTTTTGTTGTTCTGCAGCTTGTTGAGAACGGGTGGTTGTTGCAGCAATGTTGTGTTGTTTGCTGGCGTTGTTGTTGTTGTTGTTGAAGATGTTACAGAAGTTGATTGGTTTATTGTTATTATTTGGTTTCCGTGGTGGTAATACACTTTTTGGTTCGAGTTGTTTGAAACCTGCAAAAAATCTATTGTAAAACTAATTCATACAGCAAAAATTCATTGATATAATATAAACTCTCAGTTGTCGGACATAAATTATTTACTTTTTATTAATTGCCTACGTATTTAAATTCATTTGTGCAATTTATATAATTAATGTAACCAGTATTTACTCTTTGTTCCCCAAAGCATCAATTTAATAATATAAAATTTACAATGTTTATTAAGAGCATTCTGTACAGGAAGAATATACACGTAAAAAGCACTTTACACGCATACACCTCATCGACACATGGTTGCACATTTTAACAAAAACAAATTTGTATATGGTAGATAAGGGATAAAACTTCGTTCTATTAGTGCAATTTTTTCTGTTTTGTACCGAAATTTTAGTTTATAAAATAAACTACAAAAATTCACATTTTTTAACCTCTAATTTTCTCGAAATCAGAAAGTTTTTTCCAAAAAATAACACTACCCCAACGTAGATTAAACTTTAAACTACATGATTCAAGTTTAAAATATCATGTTCTGCGAAATATAAAGAAAAATCTGTAGGTGCTTCTAAACGCCTGCAAGCGGTTGACAGTAAGTAATTTCGACCGTTGAACGTGCTGAAAAAAAATTTGCACTAATAGAACGAAGTTTTATCCCTTATCTACCATATACAAATTTGTTTTTGTTAAAATGTGCAACCATGTGTCGATGAGGTGTATGCGTGTAAAGTGCTTGAACGTGTACATTCTTCCTGTACAGAATGAATTAAAAGGATGAAAAAGTGTAGACTCACCACAGGTATAGGAACCGAGACCGGAACCGGAACCGGTTGATGTTGTAACAATGAAGTTATGAAGGCTCCGTTTGTTGTTTTTGATGTAATAGAAGTGACAGGAATCGAATTTGTTCCTAGAGGTTCTATTCCACACTGAAACATACAGAATCAATTAATTTTTTCTTCAAACGTCAGAAAAACATAATATTTCATATCTCTATAGAAACAGCTAAAGTTGTACTTTTCTGAGAGCGGCAGACAATAATATTACCTGCCGCTGTGAGCATCAGATAATATTATCTGCCGCTGGTGAACCAATCAAATTGCAGCTGTCAATAAAATTTAATTCAAATTTTTATTAAACAAAATAAATCAAACTATATTATTTCAATCCGAATTATTTTAATAAATTTTTTTACACGAATATCAATTTTATTGTAAGGTTTTAACGTCTGAAGAAAAAATAGCATATTTTATGCGGAGCTAAGTGACTTTTTTGCACTTCCGGGACTAAAACTGTTCCTTAGTCTTTATTTTTAGGGACTTTTACTTAATCCTGCGCCTTTCTACCTTTCGGTGTAAGGCGATAGATATTTTTAGGGACTTAATTTGATCCCAAGGGATTATTTTTCATATTTAATCCCGTTGTCAAGGAATTGAATTAATTAATCCCGTTGTCAAGTAAATACAGAGATGTATGGTAACAATATAAATATTTGTCATAAAATTTACTGTCAAAATTACAAAATGTGTATTCTTTTAAACTATTTTGCATTCGTTTGAGGATGAAGTGCAAAAAATAGCGTATATACCACAGGACTAAAGTAGCTTTAATCCCTCAGGTGATTATTTCCCTCACCTTCGGCTCGTGAAATAAACTTCACCCTCAGGATTAAATCATGCACTTTAGTCCCTCAATATATAATATACTATTTTTAATCGTAGATAATTCTACAACTGCCAAAATTAAAAAATCATTATATTTGTGTAAATTATTTGACATTTGCATATCCCTGTGCTTATGACTTATGTTTTTTTTTTATTTAAGACTGCTGTGAACACTTCCATAAGAATCTATTTGTTAAATTCTTATTTTTATTTTATGTGAAATTTTATTTTTAATTTCTTTAGAGAAATAAACAATAACTTACATTGTTGTTGGCGTTGACGACGTTGTTGGCAGACTGTTGTTGCTGCTGCTGCTGCTGTTGTTCTTGTTGATGTTGTTGTTGTTGTTGTGTGATGTTTGGTATAATTTTTCCGGTAGCTAATATCTTCTGTTGTTCGAGGAAGAGATGTCTAAGCGCTGTGTGTATCTCTGCTGTCGCGTGTTGTTCATCCCGTTGTTGTTTTTGTTGTAGGCGCGCCGACAGTGCGTGGATTTGCAGCTGGACACTCTTCAACAACTGCAACACAACCGTGTTTATAAAATTCAAATAGCTAGAACCCTGCGCGAAGTACGAATTCTCGTCTACGCTACTGTCTGTTCTACAGAACATCAGCTTCAATATCTGTTAAGGCGCGTTTACATTGGAGGAGTAACTGAGACAGTTACTGGTACAAGTAGCGGACTATACTAGTATACTCAACTAAGCGCTAGGCTAGTAGGTGTTTACACCAGACATACAATGACGACTAGCTGTAGTTCTAGTACCAGTACAAGTTGTTCTGTACGTGACAAAATCAATTCTTTTCGTGGTTGTATATCATCTCGTAAAGATAACAAAATTTATCGACATCCCACAAACACTCATGATCACGATATAGTTCTACAAACTTTATTGTCTCCGTTTAAGACCACTTTTTACCTTCCGCTTACCTGTAAAGGAAGGTATTGGAATCATGCAAAAAATCGGGTGGTGAATTTTTAGTGGATGAGCACGAATTAGGGTCCTTACAACTCATTTTTGATAGTTTCACGATGATGTCTGTGTGTATGTGTGTGTGTGTGTGTGTGTGTGTGTGTGTGTGTGTGTGTGTGTGGTCAAGGGTTGTTAGTCGCATAACTCAAATACGAATTACCCGAAAATTTTGATATTTGGTATTTAACATTTGTATATAAATTGGAAGAGCTCCCTAGATTTTGGTACAAATATCTTCATCGGAAGTGATATTTTTTGAAGATTGAAAAGGTTAATTGTCAAAATTGTATATAAATTTGGAAAAATATAGTATTTATTTGTAATGAGAATAAGAGGAAAAGTTATTTGCAACTTACGTTATAAAAAAATTGTCTTTATCTGGTAGCATTAAAGAACTGCAGTAAAATTTAAAAAATAAATTTATCAAATAAAACGTTGATATCTTGTAATCCATGATCGGTTGATTTTTGTTTCTGCGTAAAAAATATTGACAGGTGAGACGGGTGACAAGTTGGCATACTACCGCTATATAAGTCCTAAGTAAGATATTAAATGTAGTAATTGAACGGAGGATGGCTTCAATACAGCAGAGTTTTCCTGTGAATGAATTTTTTTATTCAGGTGATGCAAATTTCTGTGTTTGAATATTTGAGATTTTTATTTGTATATTTTAAATGGGCACCGGATTGCACGTATACATTTCTGTTTAAAATCTAGATATGGCGGAAGGTTGTGTGATGGCCACGTCAGATTTTTTATTGTAATAAGGTAAAAATACCGAATTTAACTATAAAACAATTCTGTTTAAAATGAGACGTCAAAACACACTAGTATATCGGTAATCACTAGTGACTGTTTACATTGGTATAGTGCAGAGATGAGTGTAGTGGATAGTGCAGAATGTATGTGCTAGTAGGTGAGTAGCTAACCCGGGAGGTTAGTTACTTCACTACCCCAACTACTTGTACTAGTACTAGTACTGGTACTAGCTTCTGTTGGCTACATTGGATGAGTAGCGGTCTGGCGAGCTAATAGTACTAGTAACTAACCCAGTTACACGACCAATGTAAACCCGTCTTCATCCTCATGTTGACGTTCGTAGTGTTTTGCTTCGTGTAACGCTGTGAATTTTGTAATTGATTGTGATTGAGTTATATTTGAGTTTAGTTTTCAATGAAGTGAAGCATATACTCGCTAGCTCTACATGGCAAGCTCTGCCTTCTCTACTCTACTTTGGTTTAGCGGGTATGAAGTAAAGTTTCATACCTGTTGTTTCTGCTGCGTGAGTTGTATGGTCTGCACCCTCTGGTACACTTTGCTCGGCTCGCTGGCCGGTACACTCTCCGGCACAGCGTCGCCTGCCTTTGTGTTGTTTCTGACGATCAGCGTCGGCATTTGCTGCTGCTGTGACTGTGGCTGTGACTGTACTTGAGGGTGTATTTGTTGAGGCGCGGACTGTACTGGTTTTGGAGCTGATTGAGGCGGCGGTAAGACCTTTGGCTGGGACTGTACCACAGTCTGGGGCTGTGGTTGGACCAGCTGGGGGGCGGGGAACAGCGGCGCGTCGTCTGGAAATATAACCAATCTAATTTTGTATCTATTTTTCATCACATGAAGAAAGTTTACACTAAAAGTTTCTCCAAAGTAAAACAAGTACTAGGAGCTGCCATAATAATTGTCAATACTAATTATTTCTTTAAAATATATTAAAGCTAGTGATATTATAGATATTTATACACCAAGTGAGATACATGAATGTTTATTCAAGAGAAGAAAGTTTAGCCCCCGAGCCCGAAGGGCGAGTGGGATAATTTCTTCGAGTGAATAAACATTCGTATCTCACGTGGTTTATACTATATTTTATTCAATTTTCACGAAATTATTTCAAATATATGAATTATAAATTTATTTTGACTAATCAAAGTAGTCGTTAGTGGCAAGTTGTCAGTGTTTTTATGAATTTTTGACGTAATAATAACAGTTTAAAACGTCAGAGTGATTTAAAAATGTGTTGAGTGATTTAAAAAAATTTAATTCACTTGTGAATAAACATTTATTTAAAGTTGTAGCTATGGAGTTAATAATAGCAGTTTAAAACGTCAAAATTGAATAATAGTATTTTGTGCACCTAGGGAGGGAAGCGTGCTATTACTCCCGCGGGCGAAGCGGCGGTCCGAGCGAGGGCGCCGGCTTCGCTCAAGGGTGTAATAGCTATTACTCCCGCGGGCGAAGCGGCGACCCGAGCCGCAGGCGAGTCCGAGCGAGGGCGCCGGCTTCGCCCAAGGGAGTAATAGCTATTACTCCCGCGGGCCAAGCGGCGGCCCGAGCGAGGGCGCCGGCTTCGCCCGCGGGAGTAATAGCACGCTTCCCTCCCGTGGGACACACAATATTTTACGTCACGAGGGCCTCGAAATCACCTTTCTTGCAATGTTTTACACCCGCCAGTACCGGGAAGAAAACAGTGTACTTGTTTTCCTCCCGAGCGGGAGGGAAAACTCGCTTCCCTCCCTCCATTAGCAAGAGGAAAACACTGCTTTCCTTCCCCGAGTGACGTAAAAATAATTACATTCCCCGTATGAACGGTGTTGACAGTTTTTTTCTATGACAGTTCCTAGCACTTATTTTGCTTTCAAGAAAGTTTTAGTGAAAATTTTCCTCGTGTGAACGGGGCATAATGCTATACCGTGAATATATTTTAATGTGAAACATGCAATTTATTATTTGACAGCAATGTATTAGAGCGTTCTTTTTAAAATGAAACATAGGGAATGTATATTTTGAACATTTAAAAGTTCAAGTCCCTTGGAACTATTATAGCTGGTCAAATAATTTATGTTTTTAATTTATTCTTTGTTTCATTTTAAAATGAACGTTCTTATACAATACAATATTAACTAGAAGTAAATAAATATTTTGTCCATTTCAAGAATAGCAAACAACAAAATTTGACATGTAATTTTTACTTATAGCCAGTTGCACCGCTTCCACTTAAATTTTAAGTATTCCTTAAATGAAAAAAATCTGACGTGGACACCACATGACTTCCTTGTACGCCTTGTGTGTTCATACTTTTCTTAATAACTAAAATGTAAAATAATATTAAAAATTCTTTTAACTTATTATACTAGTATACTCACAAATATATTTTAGTCATTTTATTTAAACTGCAGAAGAAGATATAAACGATATTTTACTATTGTCACTGCTACTGTCACTGTCATGTCATAATCATTTAAATTTTACGTAGTAACAAATGTTAATCGATCATGGACTACAAGATACCGAAATATTAAATTATAAGTATATACTTTAATTATTCTTAAATGATAGAAGATACAGAAAAATTTATAAAATACCGATTGTAGATAATAATCACATAATCTTTCATTTAAAATAAAAAAAATTGCCTAAAATTAATTATTTATCAAATTTTTTTTAAAATTTACTACTTCCGGTTTGTAGATTGAAACCAAAAATAGGAGGTGCACAACTAGATGCTATAACAGTCCTAAATACAAAATTTCAGCTTTCTACGTCTAACCGTATTTGAGTTATGCGACACACATACGTCCGTACGTACGTACGTACAGACGTCACGACGAAACTAGTCATAATGGATTCAGAAAAGGTCAAAACGGATATTTCCGTCAAAATCTGAGAACCGAAATTTTTCGCGATTACAATACTTCCTTTACTCCGTGTACAAGGAAGTAAAAATCGAATCAAAATCAAATTGTCAAACGTATAGATAACATTGCTGTCATTAATTCGCTATTTTTCATTTAAATGACACTTAAAATTTAAGTGGAGGCGGCCATTAATCGCATAATGGTTATTATACACTCGCATGCATCAAAAATATTTAAAAATTCCCTTACCATTTCCCCCGCTGAATCCATCACTAACTTCTTGTTTGATGCCCATTGTTACCAACGGCGGCATAACCAAGCTGCTGGTGACATCAGTGTTGCCAACTGTAGTAACTGGAGGGTTTTCAGTCAACATTTGCTGGACATCACTCGAGCTGATATCAATTTTGGCGACAATATGTCCTGCGGTCGGACCAGGCCCGACATTCAAAATCTTGGGATTGATTTCTGAATTTAGTTCGTTGCTTAACTTCTGGCTGATTATTTGAGATAAATTCTGTGGATTGATGTTGAGGTTTGTTAGGAATTGTTCTACGTTTAGCGGGGTTTGGTCCGACCCGTTGAAGAGTGGCTCATTTTTGATTACATTTGGTGTGGTTTCTAAGTTTGGTGGTGGTTTTTGGTCTGACAGCTGGTTTCTTACTTCTGTTTGGTTGGCGACACTGGCAAAACTCTTTTTTACCTCAATAATGTTTTTCTTTTTCGGAACTCTGGGTTTAGCAGCTTTTGGTGCAGTTTTTTCTTCTTTTGACCGGTGCAAGAAAATAGTTTGACCATTAATTGTCAACTGGCCGTTACGTTTTAATACTTCTAGCTGATCTGGAGTCAAATTGACAATATACGAAAAATTGTTTGTTTGATTGTTAACCGGCGGTGGTTCTGAGTGGTTTAAACCACTCGGTTGCTGCGGTTCAGACTTGATTTGCACGCTAGGTATAACGTTTTGTATGATATTTGTAGTTTTTGTTGTTTGTTGTTCTATATGATGCTTTTTGATGGTTTCTGCGATGTTTGACAGCTGCTGTTGTTGTTGCTGCTGCTGCTGCTGCTGTTGTTGCTGCTGTTGTTGTTGCTGCTGCTGCTGTTGTTGTTGTTGCTGCTGTTGTTGCTGCTGCTGCTGCTGTTGTTGTTGTTGTTGTTGTTGTTGTTGTTGTGTAGGTAGTGACACAGTTGGTAATGATGCTACGGGCGGCGCTGGTGTTGGTGGCGGTGTATTGTTTACAGATGTTAAAACTAAGTTACTGCCTTGTAAATTGATACCGAATATGCTTTGTAGTAGCAGTTGAGACTAAAACACACAAAATATTATTTTAAATTTATTACTTAAAAGTTGTACGTATCTTTCGCGCCTTTTATTCAATTAATTTATTTAAGGAGGTACACTCGACATTTGAAATAATGAGAGTTTAATGAAACTTTGCAAAATTAATCAAAACATTGTAAAAATGTTATCTGAATTTTTTCATAATTTTTTACCACGTAGATTATCCAAAAATTAAAATTAAAAAACTACATTTTACATGGCCTCTTATGGGACTACTTTTAAATCAACGTAAAAAGCATTTAAGGAAATGACAGAAAATTCCAATTGCTTTTTTAAAACGTACATTATTATCTCATAGACCGGAAAAAGTAATACAAGCACCATTTACCACGTAATTAACAAGAATTCTTAATCGAAAGACTGACGTTTATGCCTACTGGAGAATATTGGCGAAAACATAATATAGATGCGGCAACGTTGAAAAGCGCGAAATTTGAATTTAACCAGAAAAAAAAAACATTATCTATCTATAATATGCACAAATGATAAATATTTCATACCCAACGATTTAAATGAAATTTCAAATGCAGAATTCTCTTCACCTTCCATTTTTACTATCTGTCAGATTGACAGAAGACCGTGAAAAATGACATGTACAGCACAGCGTTGCCGTAGTTTACACTGGTATTTAGCCGAATGAAATCTTATAAAATAAACAATTTTTACATAACAAAAATAAATAATATTCTAAATTAAGTTATTTAAATCTCATTTTATTAGAAAAAATTCAAATAGACTGCGTTTACATACAATAAAATATGTTTATTTTTATTTTTACCTTCCGCTTACCTGTAAAGGAAGGTATTGGAATCATGCAAAAAATCGGGTAGTGAGGTTTTAGTGGATGAGCACGAATTAGGGTCCTTACAACTCATTTTTGATAGTTTCACGATGATGTCTGTATGTATGTGTGTGGGTATGTGTGTGGTCAAGGGGTGTTAGTCGCATAACTCAAATACGAATTACCCGAAAATTTTGATATTTGGTATTTAACATTTGTATATAAATTGGAAGAGCTCCCTAGATTTTGGTACAAATATCTTCATCGGAAGTGATATTTTTTGAAGATTAAAAAGGTTAATTGTCAAAATTGTATATAAATTTGGAAAAATATAGTATTTATTTGTAATGAGAATAAGAGGAAAAGTTATTTGAAACTTACGTTATAAAAAAATTGTCTTTATCTGGTAGCATTAAAGAACTGCAGTAAAATTTAAAAAATAAATTTATCAAATAAAACGTTGATATCTTGTAATCCATGATCGGTTGATTTTTGTTTCTGCGTAAAAAATATTGACAGGTGAGACGGGTGACAAGTTGGCATACTAGCGCTATATAAGTCCTAAGTAAGATATTAAATGTAGTAATTGAACGGAGGATGGCTTCAACACAGCAGAGTTTTCCTGTGAATGAATCTTTTTATTCAGGTGATGCAAATTTCTGTGTTTGAATATTTGAGATTTTTATTTGTATATTTTAAATGGGCACCGGATTGTACGTATACATTTCTGTTTAAAGTCTAGATATGGCGGAAGGTTGTGTGATGGCCACGTCAGATTTTTTATAAGTTGGAACCCTGATATGAAATACATTGCGAGTATAGGAGATGCCTCTAACCCCCACCGACTAAATAATATTAGAAAGTTACATACCTGTAAATCCTGATTCAAAGTAGGATCATGTTGCAATATGAGCCTCCCGTCTTCGCTGAGCGCAAGTTTAAACCCTCCAGTCGTATTCCTTTGGGCGAAACCGTCCTGCGGAGTTGCCGACTGCACCATACCGGGCAAAAAATTCCCTAGATTCCCCATGAGGTTGCCAGGCATGGGCACAATCCCACCAAAACCCGGGATATTCTGCGTTATGAGGTTGGCAGACTGGTTCATCTGATTCAGAATTAAATTAGGATTCGTATTGCAGAAATTCTGCAGTTGAATATTCGGGAAGTTCTGGAATATGCTCGTTGGGGGTTTTTGCGCTGTAAAGTTGGCGTTCTTCGGCAGCATTGATTCCTGGAACTTTTGATAAGCTGACGGTTGGTTATTTCCGTTTATTAACGAAAAGTTTTGAATATTTTGTCCTGAATTCAACGCTTGAAGAATATTCGCTAAATTGTGACTGTCCGGCCCGTTTGGGGGTAGAATCTGGTTACCTCCAGTGATAAAATTCCCCTGCTGTTGGCCGATCAATCCAATTTGCGTCAAGTTTTGATTTATTGCATTAATATCGCTCACACTTTGTTGAACTGATATTTGTGAGTTTGCGAAATTCTTTTCCAAGTCTTTGTTTTTGCCTTCGACGTTTAGAGCCGAGATGTGAATGTTCCCGATGCGTTTAGGGAATTCTGCGGCCAGTGGGTTGGTATCAGTGATCTGTGGAGAGTCGACGGGTTTAGGGTGTTTGACTGGGGAGACTGCAGGCGTGCTCGATTGTGATGCCGATTCACTTGTATCTGATTCGAATAACACGTCATCTTCGTCGCCAATACCTACGGAAATCAATCATTTATTGTTGTATTATTCTCCACTAAAAATCATGAATATATTGCCGACTGGTAGGCGCATATATGGTATAATACTCCAGTCAAAATACGGGTTTGGTTGTATTATTACTGGCAACTACCAGATTTGGTCTAGTATAGGTTTTTTGGATCGCTGAACGAATACGAATTTACTATTTTCACGATGATGTCTGTGTGTGCGTGTGTGTGTGCGTTTGTATGAACCGACGATTTTTCGTCCACGATAACTTAAAAAGTATCAAACCGTTTATAACCAAATTTCATATTTAAGGTTTTAATAAGTATCTTAACACCGGATAAGATTTTGGTAGAAATCCGCAAACCGGAAGTAGTACTTTTAGAAGTTTGGAAAAGTTATTTATTATTTATTATTTATTTATGACAATTTTTGCAATTAAAAATAAAAGAAATTGTGATTATCTATGTGTACAGTTAATTATAAATACAAATTGCTGAATCTGGAAGTATTTAACAATCAAATAAAGTACAATTAATATTCCATTTTTTTGAAATTCCAGTATCTTGTTGTCCATGATATAAAATTTGTTTCTACATAAAATTTGAATGATTATGACAGTGACAGTACAGTTGACATCTTTTGCTTGCATCTTGGTTTACATTATCGTTTACATATTACATGAACATGAAACTATTAAAATATAAGTAAAACTATTTATTAGATTAGTAGAATAAGCAGAATTAGGCGAGAGGTCGTGTGGTGGCCACAGCAGATTTTTTTTAAATATAATCGCACTTTGAGTGCCCAGATTTCGCACAAAGGGGTTTTTTGGGTCGTTGATCAAGAATTTCGGGATTTTTTTATAAAAATTAATATTTCACCCTTAAATTAGCTAAAACTAACCCCAAAAAGGGTATTTTTGCTATTTTCGCATTTTGAGCGCCCAGATTTAGTCCGTATAAGTTTTTTGGATCGCTGTTCAAGAATTTCGGGTTTATTAATAAAAATTAATATTTCAACCTTAAATTACCTAAAAGTACTTACCTCCAAAAAAGGGTGTCTTTGTTATTTTCGCACTTTGTGCTAATTTAAGGGTGAAATATTAATTTTTATAAAAAAAATCCCCGAAATTCTTGATCAGCGACCCAAAAAACCCCTACGTGCCAAATCTGGGCACTCAAAGTGCGAATTATATAAAAATACCCAATTTTGGGGGTAATTTTAGCAAATTTAAGGGTGTTCCGCACATTTCTTTACAAAATGATCCCGAAATACGTGTTCAGTGATCCAAAAAACCTATACTAGACCAAATCTGGTAGTTGCCAGTAATAATACAACCCTCCCTCGTATTTTGACTGGAGAATAATACCGTGAGTTTATTTTAACGTGGATTTATAAGACGCATAGCGCATAGAAAATAATTTGGCATAGCACACGAATTGACCAATGTTCATTTTCCTACGCGCTGTGCTGTGCAGTTCTGTTGCATTCGTGACAGTTCGTTGTAGTTAACTTCTTACACGCACGCGCATTCGTTGTTCATTATATTAATTTTGTAAAATAGTCAGAACATAATAACAAAATCACAAAGTCAAATAATACCAAATCAAATCTAGCATAACCAACAAAACAGCTGTCATAACGTCATAAGACAACACTGTAAGACAAGGACTTCTTCTTTTACTTTGTATAGCAATCTGTGTTTGCGTGCGGCTTATAAAACCCCCGTAACGAAAATGCTATGCGCTGTGCTGTGCTAAATTATTTTCTATGCGTGTTATAAATCCAGCTTTATTCTTGGCCAATATTTGGGCAGCTGTAATAGTTCCAAGAGACGCTTTCAACATAAACTTTTAATTGTTTAAACTATACCTACATCGTATTTCCAGATAGCAACATTTGAATTTGTTAATTGGAGTCAAACTGATGATACCTGGAAATACGATGTAGGTATAGTTTAACCAATTAAAAGTTTATGTTGAAAGCGTCTCTTGGAACTATTACAGCTGCCCAAATATGTTATATTAGTCAAGAATAATACAGTTAAATTCGATTTTAAAAAGAACGCTCTAATACATTGCTGTCAAATTCGTAATCACAGTATATTAAAGTATGTGACACTGCCATACTCAAGTCAAATTTCATTTAGAAAATTATTCTACCAGGTGAAGGCTTTAAAAAAGAAATTCTAGTACTTTTTGTTCAATTTTTTAAGATTTAATTCCTACGAATCTGGAATATAACATATTTAAAAACACTCACCGCTTAATTTCATAATATTAGCCAAAGAGAGTTTATGCTCCTTGTTCTTTTTCTTCTTTTTAGGTTTTTTCTTAGGCGGAGGTAACTGGTCGACTTGATGCAGCTGCTGCTGCTGCTGTTGCTGTTCTATGTTATGTTTCTTGATGGTTTCGGCAATGTTTGACAGCTGTTGCTGCTGCTGTTGTTGTTGTTGTTGATGCTGTTGTTGTTGTTGATGAAGTTGTTGATGCTGCTGTTGATGTGAAATTTAAGTTACTTGATAAGTTATTAAGCTCGTTTTAGACAGTGTTTTGTTGTATGCACGTATGCAAGATTTTTTCTACAATCGCCAAATGGAAAAATGACATTTGACGTAAACGTCACTTTATAGCCCACGAACCACTTTATAGCGCAGTACGCTATAAAAAAACGTCAAACCAATACAAACAATTTATATTTTCAATTTTCCTCATAAAAACTACTAATAATCCTACAAATAACCATTTTCTATAATTAGTTGTACCAGTTTTATTTGAATAACATCATTTTCACTTACATTTAACATTAAATTATCTTGTAAATATTTAATTCAGTAATGACAACTTTGAAATTTAGATTTTTGTTTATTGTCGGATTTTTTTTGGTATCTTAAGCTATGTCATGTCATTATATACACATTTTGTGTAAAGTATCACAACGGAGAAAATTAATTTGGATTTGCAGGCATTTACTAATGGAAAATAAGATAAATTTGTATTAGTAAATGTACAAGAAACATTTTAATAAAATTGAGAATGGTATATTTTAAATTGTACTGACTTTTTATTGCTTTTATTATTTTATTATCTGCATAATCAGCTTTTATTTTATCATACAAGCTTTATTCTTAACTTATTGGTAAGTTTTTATCTATATTAATAATAAATGTGTAATTTTGACAGATATAGACATATAGCAGTGAAAGTTGAGTTCAAATCAACAGGGGTGCGTTCCAAAACCATACTCCAGAGTATAGAGTATGCTCAAAGTCGTTCCAAAAGGTTTGAGTATATCTCCAGTGGAAACTCTGAAGTGTTCCAAAACTGTTCGAGTTTACTCGAAGAGCATACTCTTCGTACCCTGTAAAATAGGAGGGTACAAACGTACTCTGGTGACTTTGGCGCCAAATAGTGCTAACCTAAATTGTCTGTTCCACAATATCTTATTATTATTAATTTATAATGGACAACGAATTGGAATCAGCCACACAAATTGACGCAAACGATTATAAAGTAATTTGTATTCTAAAAGAAGATAATATGTTGATTTTGGAAAATAAAGGTATATTCGTAAATATATTAGAAAACCTTACCAGGACTACATTTATAAATTGGCGCGAATATTCATAAATATTCACAGTTATAACACTTAACACCCTTCTATTATCCATGATGCAAGATCAATTTTGTATATCAAATAAATGTGGTTATAGGTTATATCACCATAAAATATTTCCTACTCTACGTCGTTCCGAAACCCCACAAAACCCTGGAGTAACCTACTCTTACTCCAATACTTTACTCTGTGCTCCATGGTAAGGTTTTGGAACGCACCCCTGTTATGTTATGTTTACCGTGTGCTCAACATATTGACATGACACAGACATGACATGACATAAGCTATGTGAACCAAGCTTTACCAACAGTCAAAAAAATTCGAAATTTTTGGTTAGTTTTAATTGTTGTTTAATATTTCAAAGGAAGGCATTTATGTATTTTTGACGTTATTTGTTTGAATTCCTATTAAAAAATATAAGATATCCTTTTTGTAAGACGCGTAGTAAATATCAATATCGATTGTAGAAAAAATAAGTTAAAACACTTGTCTAAACTTTTCTTGAAGACTCGAATTAAGGGTATCATCTCCATGTAGCTCAACACCGTGTTTGTCCTATGTGAATGCATAGAAACGGTCGCTAAAAATACGGAAAAGCAGTCTAGCAATTTCTACAATGCTCACGAAGTTTTATAGATAAAGCTAAATTTCATACATTTATTTACAGACGAAGAATGCAACTAGGATTATGCCGAGTTACATTTTATAATAAATCTCTTAATAATAAGAAAAAGCATGTAAAAAATTGCTTAAAACACACTTTTTCATTAATTTTGTATATGGATTTCAAAGATTTTTTCAGAATTCTAACTGGGTTAGATTAATTCTTTCACAAACATCTAGTACCTGTTTTTCCTTCAAATTTTTAATATGCAATGAGTAAAGCAGAAACTGCTACACCTCTAAACACGCAATATTTTGTTACGGAGTCCAGACCCTTAACACAAAACTCAATGTAGTGAATTATCTTACTTGATGTTGTATATAGCTCTGCGCCGCGGCAGCTGTGACAACACCAGGCTGTACAGACGTGTTGTGCATCTTGGCGATGGTGTTGGTAGTTGTTGCTTGCGACATGACTTGCGCAAGCGACTGTACTTGCAGTTGCTGCGCTTGCGAATGCACTTGCGGCATTATGTACGTGGGTAGCGTGTTCAGAGAGTTGAGTTGGTTGAGAGGTAGCATATTGTTTGTTGTTAGCACGCGGACCAGGTGCTGAGGCTAGAAATAAATCAATGAATTAGTTATAAGTTAGTATTAGAGTACTCTGGACTGCGCGAGAGGCAGAGCTTGTCCGTTTACAAAAGCGGAGCTAGCGAGTATATGCTGCGCTGCACTTCACTTTCAAACAAAACTCAAATATAACTCAATCACAATCAATTACAAAATTCACAGCGTTACACGAAGCAAAACACTAGGAACGTCAACATGAGAATAACAGATTTTGAAGCTGATGTTCTGTAGAACAGACAGTAGCGTGGACGAGAATTCGTACTTCGCGCAGGGTTCTAGCTATTTGAATCTTAGCAACTGTCAAAGAATTTAGAAATTTTTGGTAATTTGAACAATTATAGATATAATAAGACAGGAGATGATACTCTGTTGATGTTGTGTTTCTATGTCAATTTTAATCCGAAACAATCAAATTAGATGGGGGGAGGGACCGCAGTGAAGTTAGTGGAGAGCTGTCAGTTTCAAATTTAAATTATCTTAAAATATTATAATAGTGTATTACATACCGAGCGGGGAAATGGTCCATTACAGCCGAGCGTTTCATTAGATGACTGAGGTGCTTGCACCGAAGTCATCTATGAACGCGAGGCTGGAATGAGCCTTCCCGCGAGGTATGTATACTATTTTATTCACAATCCAATTGGTTATTGATATGCCCGTTTTAAATATTCATTTTATTCATATTTTATGACAGTTTTATTATAATTTGTTTTGATACTTCAACATAGAGATCTGTAAGTTAATATTTGTATATTATAATAGATAATAATTATTGGAACAAATCTATTTTATTAATTTGATAAATGTTACAATTTTATGAATATCAACAGAACAAAACTATCTTCAATCGTTACTAACAACAACTTATTTATTTCCAAAACTAGCAACTCGATGTATGAACCCAATTAATTTTAGAATGGTAAATAGATCTAGTTGCTACAGATCTATGAAAAAGTTGCTAGGGTTGCCAGGTAACTTGAAAAAATGTTTATTGATTCTGTCAATAATTAGTTTCTTGCTGCTTTTTATCGAGATCGAGCATATTAATTATCATGTTGTCTGATTGTGAAGATGGTGAAGACGAAAATATAACTTTAGAACTGCGAGAAGCTGCAAAAAAAGCTACTGAGGGTTGGAAGGGATATTTTATTGGTTGAAAAGTGACGTTTACCTAGATGGAAAACGCTCACTTCCCCGCTAGCCGGGAAGTTTTTTCCGGCTAGCTGGGAAGTAAAGTAAACAATGACTCGCTTCCCAACTGTTTAGAAGGTTGGAAACGCACATATTACCAACCGATTGTGAATAAACTTTATTATTTTGAATTATATTTTTTTTAAATCACTCAACATATTTTTAAATCACTCTGACGTTTTAAACTGTTATTATTACGTCAAAAATGCATAAAAACACTGACAACTTGCTACTAACGACTACTTTGATTAGTTTTTTTTGTTATGTCAAAATAAATTTATAATTCATATATTTGAAATAATTTCGTCAAAATTGAATAAAATATTGTATAAACCACGTGAGATACGAATGTTTATTAACTCAAAGAAATTATCCCACTCGCCCTTCGGGCTCGGGGGCTACATTTTCTTCTCTTGAATAAACATTCATGTATCTCACTAGGTGTATAAATATCTATTATTTTGACATAATAATAACATTTACTTTTGCGAGTCTGAAACGTCAAAATGACAAGTGCAAGTTCACGGCAAGTATCTAGTCGTAAGTGCGCGAAGCTTAAAGCCAGCAGCACTTTTTAATTTTGAAATCGGTGAACTTTAAAATCGCTAGTGCGCGGTGGTAGGTCTAATGTCCGTTAAATATTGAACAAGAATTTGCGCAACAAATTGAACAATATCTTGAGCAATAAATAGCTTTGTTTTTAATGAACTCTGTTTTATACTGAGACATACCTACAATATTTAGTTTGTGATTCTGCGCAGTTCGCATATAATAATAATTTGACAGCCACGCTTATCTATTTACGAAGCGATGCGATATTTCACAGCAAATTGTGTTATTATATTATTATTATATGCGAACTGCGCAGAATCACAAACTAAATATTGTAGGTTGGTACATAAAATTGTTTAATTTAAATTGAACAATATCTTGTTCTTGATTGAGTGTAATGTAAAAGGGGCTTGAGTTGATGATCTCACCTGCTGGTGTTGCCTGGGCTGTAGAATGACCTGGGGCTGGGGCGGAGCGCCTTGGAGCACCAGGTGCGGGGCGGCGGGGCTGGCGGCGGTGGGCAGCTTGCCAGCGGCTGTGGGGGTCCCGGGGCGCAGGATCAACTGCACGCCTTGTACCCCTGTTCCACCGCCGGGTCCCGCGCTGCCCAAGATCAGAGGCATCTATAGAACAACAAACATTACGCTTTAAATCAATCAAATACGTTATAGCAGTACTTTATCCACTAATTATGAATGAAAAGTGCAAGATGCAAATAGTTATAGTTAACTATCTAGTGTGGTAATGAGGGCGATTAATTTGAGACATTTTAACGCGTGAGATGCGTATACAGGGTGTCTGTTTTTAAATGAACCAGCATTTATCTCGCTTATTTGTTGATTTAGCGTTTTTTATCAAATACATGATTTATACAGTATCATGTGTAATAAATGATAGCGGATGTGAATCCTTGGTATCACTTCCGGTTTTTGAAGAAGTCATAGCAACTTTCAAATTTCAAATGGAACATTGTATTTTTTATTACGAATTTGAAAAGTACATTAAATTTGCTCTACGGTGGTATAAAAAGTCAAATGTTGTATTATTAAAATATTAAGGAGGTACACTCGACATTTGAAATAATGAGAGAGTTTAATGAAACTTTGCAAAATTAATCAAAACATTGTAAAAATGTTACCTGAATTTTTTCATAATTTTTCACCACGTAGATTATCAAAAAATAAATATTAAAAAACTACATTTTACATGGCCTCTTATGGGACTACTTTTAAATCAACGTAAAAAGCATTTAAGGAAATGACAGAAAATTCTAATTGCTTTTTTAAAACGTACATTATTATCTCATAGACCGGATAAAAGTAATACAAGCATCATTCACCACGTAATTAACAAGAATTCTTAATCGAAAGACTGACGTTTATGCCTACTGGAGAATATTGGCGAGAACATAATATAGATGCGGCAACGTTGAAAAGCGTGAAATTTGAATTTAACCAGAAAAAAAACATTATCTATCTATAATCACAAGTTTTTCACAAGAATGAAAGGTAATATGCACAAATGATAAATAATAATCCATACCCAACGATTTAAATGAAATTTCAAGTGCAGAATTCTCTTCAGCTTACATTTTTACTATCTGTCAGATTGACATAAGACCGTGAAAAATGACATGTACAGCACAGCGTTGCCGTAGTTTACACTGGTATTTAGCCGAATGAAATCTTATAAAATAAACAATTTTTACATAACAAAAATAAATAATATTCTAAATTAAGTTATTTAAATCTCATTTTATTAGCAAAAATTCAAATAGACTGCGTTTACATACAATAAAAAAAAATTATTTTTATTTTTTATAAGTTGAAACCCTGATATGAAATACATTGCGAGTATAGGAGATGCCCCTAACCTCCAACCACTCGAGTGTACCTCCTTAAATTACGGACACTTAAATTATGCACCTATGAACGCTGACATATAAGTAAGC
Source organism: Agonum fuliginosum (assembly GCA_947534325.1). Taxonomy (NCBI): domain Eukaryota; kingdom Metazoa; phylum Arthropoda; class Insecta; order Coleoptera; family Carabidae; genus Agonum; species Agonum fuliginosum. The sequence goes on along the minus strand of OX384046.1, from coordinate 19,169,346 downwards.
CTTGCCGCGAAACAAAAACAATAGTTGAAAGCAGTTTTACCTGTCAACAATATCTCTTAAATCTAATTATAATAAAGAAAACGCATATTATGAATAATTAAGAAACAATTCATTTATTAGAGTACCTCGAGAGTACCTAACATTAATTTAATAAAAGATGTTCAAAATGTTGACAGGTAACTGCTTTCAACTATTGTTTTTGTTTCGCGGCAAGTCTTACTTATTTCAGCGTTCATAGGTGCATAATAATTTAAGTGCCCGTAATTTAATATTTTAATAATACAACATATAACTTTTTTATACCACTGTAAAGCAAATTTAATGCACTTTTCAAATTCGTAATAAAAAATACAATGTTCCATTTGAAATTTGAAAGTTGCTATGACTTCCTCAAAAACCGGAAGTGATACCAAGGATTCACATCCGCTATCATTTACTACACATGATACTGTATAAATCATGTATTTGACAAAAAACGATAACTCAACAAATAAGCGAGATAAATGCTGGTTCATTTAAAAACAGATACCCTGTATATAATAATATAGTTATTGTTAATTGTCGAGATTAAAGGCGCGTTTACATTGGAGGAGTAACTGAGACAGTTACTGGTACAAGTAGCGAACTATACTAGTATACTCAACTAAGCGCTAGGCTAGTAGGTGTTTACACCTGAAATACAATGACGACTAGCTATAGTTCTAGTACCAGTACAAGTTGTTCTGTACGTGACAAAATTAATTATTTTCGTGGTTGTATATCATCTCGTAAAGATAACAAAATTTCTCGACATCCCACAAACACTCATGACCACGATATAGTTCTACAAACTTTATTGTCTCCGTTTAAGACCACTTTTTCATTTAAAGTAAAAGTACCGAATTTAACTATAAAACAATTATGTTTAAAATGAGACGTCAAAACACACTAGTATATCGGTAATCACTAGTGACTATTTACATTGGTATAATGCAGAGATGAGTGTAGTGGATAGTGCAGAATGTATGTGCTAATAGGTGAGTAGCTAACCCGGGAGGTTAGTTACTTCACTACCCCAACTACTTGTACTAGTACTAGTACTGGTACTAGCTTCTGTTGGCTACATTGGATGAGTAGCGGTCTGGCGAGCTAATAGTACTAGTAACTAACCCAGTTACACGACCAATGAGTTAGTTACAATATTTTTCCGTTGAACATTACCTTTTTATTTGTCCGATATGTGATTAGTAAACGATCAACGGAAAAATAATTTTCACTCCAATACTAAATTTAATCTATGCAACAAAAATACACTCTCTTACCTGATTCAAGAGCACTTGTCCAGGCAATATAACCCCGCCCATGGGGCCCTGCATTCCGACAGCCCCAGCCACAGCTCCAGGCCCCGGACTGGGAGCACTGCCCCCTCTGGGGCCCGGTACACCAGCACCACCGACAGCTGCTGTCGTCACTGACTTGTGCTGCTGCTGTGAGCTCGCTGCGCTCGGCTGGCCGCCGGTGGGCCCCGTTGACAGGCCCCCGGGGGGCGGCGCCGCCGGCGGCTTGGGGAGGATGCTCTGCGGCGGTTTGATCTTGATGAGGGAAGTGGGCGGCAGGGCTGGCGCGCTTGAGTGGGGCGCTAAAAGAAAGAATAGTTAAAATATGAAAATATTATTATATCTTAGGATGATCTATGTCACTTAAGAGCATTCTGTACAGGAAGAATATACACGTAAAAAGCACTGTACACGCGTACACCTCATCGACACATGGTTGCACATTTTAACAAAAATAAATTTTTATATGGTAGATAAGGGATAAAACTTCGTTCTATTAGTGCCATTTTTTCTGTTTTGTACCGAAATTTTAGTTTATAAAATAAAGAAAACTACAAAAATTCACATTTTTTTACCTCTAATTTTCTCGAAATGAGAAAGTTTTTTCTAAAAAATAACACTACCCCAACGTAGATTAAACTTTAAACTACATATTCATGTTCTGCGAAATATAAAGAAAAATCTGTAGGTGCTTCTAAACGCCTGCAAGCGGTTGAAAGTAAGTAATTTCGACCGTTGAACGAGCTGAAAAAAAAATTGCACTAATAGAACGAAGTTTTATCCCTTATCTACCATATAAAAATTAGTTTTAGTTAAAATGTGCAACCATGTGTCGATGAGGTGTATGAGTGTAAAATGCTTTAACGTGTACATTCTTCCTGTACAGAATGCTCTTAATATGAATAATTTTACGATTTCAAATTCGATTTAAAAATATTTCAAAGTTATTTTCCTTCCAAGTCCGCAACCAACAAAACAGATACGTATTCATAAATTTCTATTAAATTCAGTTAGAGTAAAATTCAAATATCTAGGACCCTTTACAAAAGCGGAGCTAGCGAGTATATGCTGCGCTGCACTTCACTTCATTTTCAAACAAAACTAAAATATAACTCAATCACAATCAATTAGAAAATTCACAGCGTTACACGAAGCAAAACACTACGAACGTCAACATGAGAATAACAGATATTGAAGCTGATGTTCTGTAGAACAGACAGTAGCGTAGACGAGAATTCGTACTTCGCGCAGGGTTCTAGCTATTTGAATTTTACTCTAATACAAAACAGAGCACTTTTCACTAACAACCATGAGTAAATTGATGGCTGGTAACCGCACACACGGTCTAACAGTGTCTTATTAAACAATAAGCAGAAATTTTACGAATAAGTGTTTTATGGTCGCTTCCACTTTTCCTTAAATGAACAATATCGAACCAAAATCAAATTGTCAAACGTAGAAATTGCTGTCACGAGTTTGTTTCGCTATTTTTACCTTCCGCTTACCTGTAAAGGAAGGTATTGGAATCATGCAAAAAATCGGGTAGTGAGTTTTAAGTGGATGAGCACGAATTAGGGTCCTTACAACTCATTTTTGATAGTTTCTCGATGATGTCTGTATGTGTGTGTGTGTGTGTGTGTGTGTGTGTGTGTGTGTGTGTGCGTGTGTGTGGTCCGGACCGATGCCGAATGTCGCATAACTTAAATACGAATTACCCAAAAATTTTGATATTTGGTATTTTACAATTGTATACGAATAGGAAGAGCTCATTAGATTATGGTACAAATATCTTCACCGGCAGTGATATTTTTTGAAGATTGAAAAAGATAATTGTCAAAAATTTATATAAATTTGAATAAAAATAGTATTTATTTGTAATAAGAATAAGAAGCAAAGTTATTTGCAACTCACGTTATAAAAAAATTGTCTTTATCTGGTAGCATTAAAAAACTGCAGTAAAATTTAAAAATTAAATTTATCAGATAAAACGTTGAAATCTTGTAATCCATGTTCGGTTGATTTTTGTTTCTGCGTAAAAAATATTGACAGGTGAGACGGGTGACAAGTTGACATACTAGCGCCATAAGTCCTAAGTAAGATATTAAATGTAGTAATTGAACGGAGGATGGCTTCAACACAGAAAAGTTTTCGTGTGAATGAATCTTTTGATTCAGGTGATACTAATTTCTGTGTTTGAATATTTTAGATTTTTATTTGTATATTTTAAATGGGCACCGGATTGTACGTATACATTTCTGTTTAAAGTGTAGATATGGCGGAAGGTTGTGTGATGGCCACGTCAGATTTTTTATTTAAGTGACACAATTTAAGTAGAAGCGGTGCAAATGGCCATTAATAGAGTAAAATTGAAATAGCTAGAACCCTGCGCGAAGTACGAATTCTCGTCTACGCTACTGTTTGTTCTACAGAATATCTGTTATTCTCATGTTGACGTTCGTAGTGTTTTGCTTCGTGTAACGCTGTGAATTTTGTAATTGATTGTGATTGAGTTATATTTGAGTTTTGTTTGAAAATGAAGTGAAGTGCAGCGCAGCATATACTCGCTAGCTCCGCTTTTGTAAACGGACAAGCTCTGCCTTCTCGCGCAGTCCAGGGTCCTAGCTATTTGAATTTTACTCTATCACAATAAGCTTGGTGTTTGATAATTGATTTCGTGGATACATTTTAGATATCTTACCGAGGATGGTCCGCTGTGTGATGACATGGGGCATGGGCACGGGGACTTGGTGCGTGTTGTAGGCGCTCTGCGTCGTGTTGGGCCCCCCATGGCCCGCCGGTGGGCCCGCGTGGATGATCTGCACCAAGTTCTGTCCGCTGAGCGACGGCAGCTGCTGAAATGTCTGCAATATTACACGAACGTTAGTTACAGAATATCAACATCAACTTAAAGGAATAGCGAATAAGTTACCGGTTATATTAATTATAAAAGGGATCAAATACATTTCTAGGGTGATTTCTGTGTCCAAAAGTCAGATTGAAGTGTCATGTTTATATTAACGACAAGATGTTATTCAGAAATTGATTGTACAATGTGATTTATTAAAAATTTGTTCTTCTAGTTTGAATTCAGTATAATTAAAAATAATTTGTCAATTATCTTGTATGTACCTCGTTCATAATTAATTTGTTTAAATAAACTTGTTACATAAATTACTATTACACTACAAAATTAATGGTGGGATTCTGTGCAAATCTGTAATTTTTCCAAATTTGTAAATCTTTAAATATTGAACAAAATCATTTGTTGACAAATATAAAAATGTTCATATGCTTATAAATTTCATTGCGATTTTGTTTAATGCTGCAATTTATTTATATTTTCGCAGTACAATGAGCATTTTTTGTCCCAAATTGCTGGATATTGTACCAAAAATTCAGCAAATTTACTGTCTACACTCATATTTATCTATAAAAATAGGTAAATTCGAAGTCAATGACAATTCCAATGACAATTTGTCACGATTCAATTTTATTCGCCACCTTTTAAATTCCACATTAAATTTTGATTGGCTCTTGCTTGGCGGTGCGGTGCTTGTGCGTTGTAAATGTTTGGAGTTTACAAACTATAGCAACGCATTGCACCGACACTACCAACGCGTTAAGTCATTGTGAACGCTTCCATTACTTTGCGTTTACCAAACCCTGTGCAACTGCAAGACCACTGCACTACCGTTACAATAAGTCGTATGTAAACGATACTTTAAACAAAATCGCAAAGAAATCAATAATCATATGAACATTTTTGTACATATCAACAAACATTGATGTGATTTTGTTCAATATTTATAGATTTACAATTTACAAATCTGAACAGAATCGCAGCATAATATTTACAGTCTTATAGATCTGTAGCAACTACAGATTTTCACAGAATCCTACTATAAATTGTATTATTTTCATTTACACAGAGTTGGCTTTGAATTTAAAACAAAAATTATCAATTTTAAATGTCTAACTGACAGCTGTCATTTCAAATATACTTTATAAAATGAATGAATTATTCAATACAATCGATTTTATTTTTTATCTCGAGAAAAATTGCGGCATAATATATTAATTAAATATCTGAAATTAAGCCTCATTCACATAAGCATTTAGTTTTAAAGTTTACTCGTTTAATGGCCATTTGCACCGCCTCCACTTAAATTTTAAGTGTCATTAAATGAAAAATATCGAATCGAACTTATGACAGCAATGTTATTTTTACGGTTAACAATTTTATTTTGATTCGATATTGTTCATTTAATAGTCCGGGAGCTGGCGTCAAATTTGACCGGACCATTTCAACAAAGCTGATTTTTATAATATAATTAGTTCTATAATAACTAATTAAGAATTGCAATGTAAGCTGGTCCGAAAGCGTGGCTCAAGATTTTAAGAAGCTGTGGAACTTGCAAAAAATACAAGTTTTAAGTGAACTAGCAAAACTAAAATTTTGTATAATGATAGTTTACAATTATATTTAACAAGAAAATATGTTAGCTGGACAGGGCAGGTGGAAAACCTTGTTAGCTGTGCAGGTGAACATTGACAGTGACAGTGTCAAAATAGTGACACATCGTTTATATCTTCTTCTAGGGTGCGTTCCAAAACCATACTCCAGAGTATAGAGTATGCTCAAAGTCGTTCCAAAAGGTTTGAGCTAACAAGGTTTTCCACTTGCCCTGTCCAGCTAACATATTTTTTTGTTAAATATAATTGGTAAATTATCATTATACAAAATTTTAGCTTTGCTGGTTCACTTGAAAATCTGATATTTTTTGAAAGTTTCGCAGGCCACACGGTCGTGCCAGCTAACACTGCAATTCTTAATTAGTTATTATAGAACTAATTATATTGCAAAAATCAGCTTTGCTGCAATCACCCATGAAAATTTGACGCCAGCTCCCGGACTATAAGGAAAATTTAAAAGGAAGCGGTGCAACTGGCCATAAGAAAGTTTAAATACAAGCATTCAAAGTCTCACATTCAAGCACTGTGAATGCTCGTATTTAGTTAGATGTATTCAAACTTTCTTAAACGTAAACATTAATATAAACCTCAAAATTAAATGCTTATGTGAATGAGGCTTTAATATCTGAAATTATTGTTAACGAAAACATTTTAAATAAATTATATTTATACGTAAGTCAGATCTGTCAAATTTAAAGCCTTGTTCCCACATCACACATGGATTCGTTGAGAATTCTTTCATGCTTCTTAATCCTGAGAAAAAGAATCCTGGCGAGAAATGAATCTTGGAAAATAATGCTAGCTTCAAAACGGTTAATTTCTTCCAGGATTGAGAAGCATGAAAGTATAATAATACTAACCTGTGGCAAGATGGGCTGAGGCGTCGGCGGCCTTAAGTTCTGCGGGCTAGGTACGGGGCTCTTAATGCTAGTAACACTGGCGGGGCTTGAAATTTGCACATTGTACGGCGAGACAGTATTGGGGTAACTGGGACTAGCTTGCGAGTACTGAATGGGGCTGGGCCCATTGCTGAAGCCTGCGCCCCTCGAAAAGCTCTGGAACTTGGGCAAGAAGTCGCTGGCGTGGGGCTTCTTGATAATGCTCTCGGGAGATTTGACTTTGAGTAGCTTGTTGTCCACCAGGTTGAGATTGTTCGACCCGATGAGCGTGCAATTTGTGTTTAGGATCTCGTAGGTGCCAAGTTCTGGCGTTTTGGGCTTCTGGAGAAGGTGTTTCTGAGGGCTCTTGCACATTTTATGCTTCTGTTGGTTAGCGGACATCTTCTTTATTGTTTATAGTTTGTACTACACTGGTATTGTTTGTTACTCTCACTATCACTATTAACCGAACTCGAATAGAGCCATTTTCACGTAATTTTTATTTTGTTCCGCTATTGTACGCTGATACATTATATTAAATAATGGTTATGTGCCGTGAAGATGTTCATTTCTTGATATTTGTGTTTGATCCTGCAAAATAATGACAATGAAAAGTTGGCGGGATTCCTTCTAAAATTATTGTTTACCAAATATTTGTACTCACATTTACCGCCGTATTTATCAATAGAAAACAGCGAGAATTGTTAAATTTCACACAAAGTAATGACATAATATTTTGACAAACAAATACGCGAATTATGTATCAAAAGCCATATTGAATATTTTTTCTTATTATTATTATCCTATAAAATAACGAATCAGCTCAGCTATCGGTAAGGCAGGTAATTGTACTACCAACTGTCAAGAAAACAAATATTACTCATTCATTTGTTCGTAATTATACTTTTAAACATAAATCAAATAGGCTTTGACAATATTACGTGACAAATAACAAATGAAAATCAACAAGTAGTGAACAAAACAAGTGAAGTAGTAAACAAATGGCGTTATAGTAAGCTGTGAAAATGAATGAACTACGAAACAAATGAATAAACATTTTATTACGCCAACTTGATATTTTTATGAGGGCTGTAAAAGAATATAACCCGTGTTATATGATACAATCAAATTGTTTTATGATTCTGACAGATTCATGACATTACTTAATTCAATTATTTAATTAATTAAATTGATGTAATAATAAAATAATGTGATAATAGGCAAATATGAAAATGATGAATTGCGTGTTGGCTGTTGGGTGTGTAAAATAATATTTTATTTAAATTATGATTCCTTTGAAAGGAACGTAGTAGTCGAGCTGGCTCGGCCAATGGGACGCGTTATGGTCCCCCACCATTTGTGGAGGGGATACACCAGACTAAAAAAGCGAAAAATTCCATTTACTAACTGTCAAATTTCTATCCAAACACAAACTAGACGCCAGAACATTTGCTTTCATCGTTGGGAGCCAAAAGTTTCACTTTCTGAATAGCGCAATAAAAAAATCAATAAAAAAGTGGGGTTATGACACATTTATGTCATAATTGATGACAAAAGACAATCAGTTTTCGCGGCACTCTTAATTCTCGCGCGCGGAATTGCAAACCCCGCAAAAATGAATCGAAATTCGAGTGTTTGCAGCGTAGTGGAATACGCTAGCGAGGAATTTCCAGATAAAATGAATAAAATTTTACTTACGTTCACCAATACACAACACTTTACTTATACGGGGGTTACACGGTTAAAAACAGGGAACCCTGCCATCTGATTGGCTCATGCTAAGCGTCATTTGTTTCACAAAAAAATAACATCATCGCGTTTAGTTCTATATTTGAACAACAGATGCTTTACAATTGCCAATTGGTGACGTGTGCACTCAAACGAGACCTTATTGTCACCTGGCATAAAGGGCGTTTTCATTTTATTGATGTTTCACTGATAAACACTTGAAATTCAATCTTTTATTATCAAAATAATAACATTCTGTGCCCTAGAGATAATAATTTGTGACAGTTTTAAGTGTTTTCCTTTTAATTAACCTGTTTCTCATCTGTTTTGACATAATGATTTGTGCTTTCATTTCTGACGCATAAACAGTTGTTTTTTCATTTGTTTTATTTGATTGTTTTAATTTAACGTGGTAAACTATTTTTGTTACATTTGAAATAACCTAATTTATTTTAAAACGACTCAGCTTATAATCTGAATTTGAATAACCTAATTTATACGGCATATTAGTAGACAAACTTGAATAAGTTATTTAGATATTTATCATAAATAATGTGCGTTAATTTCAAGTTCTGTACTTGATTTATGTGCGTTCACGCCCTCAATTGTTTTTAAGTATCATTTTAATTACTATTTTTACTTTTATAAAAATCAGTGTTTTATCAAATTACTTGAGTGTTAAATAAATAAACTTATTTTTAGTTGTTTCATATGATATCATCGTTCCATATTCATTCATTTCCAGATTGTTTAGAAGATAATAATTAATACACAGGGTGATTATATTTTAAAAGCATATAGTGCTCAACTTAGTGATCGGAACGAAAAGAATTTTTTTTAAATTCGTTAATTTAAGGGAAATTTTCGCAAGAAGCACTAGATTGTTGATTGTATAATGGATATCTGATTAACTATGAACGGAATAAAATTAAATTTTAATTATGGCCAGTTGCACCGCTTCCACTTAAATTTTAAGTTTTCCTTAAATGAACAATATCGAATCAAAATCACATTGTCAAATGTAGAAATATTATTGCTGTCATTAATTCGATTCGATGTTTTTCATTTAAGTGACATTTAAAATTTAAGTGGAGGCGGTGCAAATGGCCATAAAATGTGCAATGACAAATTCTGCAAATGAAAATTGCGAATTTTGAAAAAATTCTTTCAGATTCGTGATGTGAGTTGAGCATTATGCTATTAAATATATGCAGGAAGTTGTGTATTTTACCGTGTGTGCGGTTATTAGTGGAGAGTATTTTTGTGTAATAAAACACAGCGTACAAAAAACTATTTAATAATTCACAAACGGTACTAACCTATCTTATAAAACAGACTTAAGGCATTTATTTGACACTTATAAATATTGAATCACTTCGCACAGCTGAAAATTGTCAGCCGACGCAACCAATTGTTGTTTTATTATTTATTTATTGGTTGCGGCATCAATTATGACGTAACTTCAACTGATTGGTACCTTACACGTCAAAAACAATCGAATAGTCGAAAAAAATTGAATTCGTCGGGGTAGCTGTCAAAATTGTACACTATACTTCACTCCAGTTGAGAATAGTGTTTGATAAGCCGGTTTTACATGCATTAATAGTATAAAATAATAACATTATGTGCCTTGGAGATAATAATTTGTGACTGTTTTAAGTGTTTTCCTTTTAATAAACCTGTTTGTCATCTGTTTTGACATAATGATTTGCAATTTCATTTTTGACACATAAACAGTTGTTTTTATTCATTTGTTTTATTTGATTGTTTTAATTTAACGTGGTAAAAAAATTGAATTCATCGAGGTAGCTGTCAAAATTGTACACTATACTTCACTCCAGTTGAGGATAGTGTTTCATAAGCCGGTTTTACATGTATTAATAGTATAAACATGACGCGTTCACAGCCCGAAGTTTGCGAAGTCATTGCCATAAGACAAACTTTACAAATTTGAGCCAATACTTTATTCTCAACTGGAATGAAGTATCCAGCATTGTATTTGACAGTTGCTTTGACGTGTAAAATATCAACCAATTGATAATGATGATCAAAAGATTAAGAAAATAAATTACGAACACTCCATCGTCGCTAGCGAATTGGAATTCTCGTTGAACGAATGCTGCTCTATACCGGAAATGTTACCCAGGCCGGAAGTAGAAGCTACAGTGCCATTTTGTTCCGTTTGTTGTTCTGTAGTTGAGTCTTCCCACGAAATTTTGAAGCGAGTTACTCGGGGTTCTGAACCTAAAATGTTTCGCGTCACCTGAAAATAATCCAACATTTTTTAATAAAATCGTAACAAATTTCATCATTCACATAACCAGGCTGCTAAGAACACTACCATAATAATCTATTTATATTTTTTCTGCTGTGAATGAACCTTTGAGGTTTACATATATGTTTACGTTTAATAAAGTTTAAATTCATATAACTAAATATGAGCATTCACACTTCTAGTCCAAGAGCCAGAGCCAAAAAAGTCTCTGAATTTACTAAGCCTAGTTTTTTTAATAGTTTATTACAGTGGTTGTGTACACAAACATACTGCGGTCAGTCAAGCTAAACGTAGAACAGGCGTCTCAGGTACGCTGTCGAAGTTGTCGTTCCTGCGAGGTAACAAAATGAATTTACTAAGGCTGAAAATTGTTATACAAATAGTATATTGCATATAAATGAAAGTTATGACAGTCAGTCAGCTAAATGTGGGGACGGAGCTGGTCAGTCGGCCGCAATATATGTACACAAAATAATAGCCCAGCCAAATTTGACATTAAAATGTCAATTTTTACATTTTACCTCGCAGGAACGACAACGTACCTGAGACGCCTGTTCTACGTTTCGCTTGACTGACCGCAGTATGTTTGTGTACACAACCACTGTAATAAACTATTAAAAAACTAGGCTTAGTAAATTCAGAGACTTTTTTGGCTCTGGCTCTCCGTCTATTCTCTCTTTCAAGCACTGTATTTTTAACTTCGTTTAAAAACAAGTTATACTAGTTGAGATTTTAGTGGAACAATGTTAAATATTTAAAAAGTATTTGGTACCTTGTCAAACTGTGGCGGAGATGGTGGATTTTCCCTCAATTCAGGATCTGTGTATTCGTTGTTGATAAAGTAGCCGACACGAATAAATTCCTGTGCTAAAAACACAATACGATTGTTAAATAATACATGATTCAGTTAAATATATTACCCCTGTAGCTACAAGTTAGAAGTACTACAGTAACACCAATCGCATCATTCTCCGGTATTCTTGCAACATTTGGTGGGTCTGCCTGCAAAAACAACAAAAATGTACTACAATAAGTCACACTTTATCTCCCTTGTGACTTACCTGAAATACGAACATGTGTTTTCCTTCTGGAACTGGCCCAACGTAAACCGAATCCAAAATTTGGTCATATTCTTCGCTTTCTGCTGATCCTACGTAGATCATTTTCCATTCTAGATCTGCAATCATTTTAACATTATTCAACGAGAGTTTATCATCATCAGGATAATATAATGTCGACTACTAACCTTCTTTTAATTCTTCTATGCATTCGAACGTGATTTCGAACTGGAATGGATTCGAAAATGGACTAGGATTATCCATTACGACAATATTGCACAACTGGACTTTTGCCATTCTTAAATACAAGAGATATAAACTAAATAAATGATTTACTGTTCGATATGTTATGCTTTTAAAGTAAAACAATGTTTTATTGTGTGATAATATCAACTAAATTAAAAAATACCGGGACAAATATTAGGTTATATGACTAATTTATGTACTCACCTAAATTACGCGAAAACTAAAACGATAAACGAAACAAACACTACTAAACTTATGCACTGCTACATGAAATTAACAAGAGTATTGATAAACTGTTCAACAATCAACAAAGTACGTTAAATTTTAGATATTTTTAGACCTTTTAGACGTTTGACTTTGTTCTGGCGGTAAAATGTCTGTCAAAAAAATCCACATCAGAAATACCAACATCATCTGTCGGAACTGTTTTAACGGGAGTGTGAGGTACACTCAACAAAAACGAAATTTTAATCATGTACAGTACATTATTTTGTTATTATTTATTATATTACGTAAACTGGTATCTCCTTTAGGTTATTAACTAATTAAAATATAATAGTTATTATTATGCAATGACTTGTATCTAAATATGTCACTAAATATGGAAGAGAAGTAGTTATTTATCTCCCATGAGAGCAAATGTCATACTTCTCATGATATTGAGTATCTATTTTATTAGTTCAAATACTTTTTACCTCTCGCCACTCATATCTGTGCCTGTGGCACACCGGTCGAGGAGCATCGAGGACCATCGAGTAACTCCTCGATGAAACGAAAGAACGCACCCGTCCGCGATGGATTTCTATTTAATCGGTGACAAATACATCAAAGTTTTGCGCGAAATCAAATCCAAAGATACGTCTGAAATGAGATACATTCGTTTCATCGAGGAACAACTCGATGAAAATAGCGGCGCCCCTATTTTCATCGAGTTGTTCCTCGATGAAACGAATGTATCTCATTTCAGACGTATCTTTGGATTTGATTTCGCGCAAAACTTTGATGTATTTGTCACCGATTAAATAGAAATCCATCGCGGACGGGTGCGTTCTTTCGTTTCATCGAGGAGTTACTCGATGGTCCTCGACCGGTGTGCCACAGGCATAAGTCGTAGTCATAGTCGTAAGGAAAACCGACCGTTCCCAGCTCTTATCATAAGGGTAATGTTTTGTTCACAACTAAACTAATAAATGAGTCAAATACATTTCAAATAATTGATAATTGAATTTTACTGTTATATCGGAAACAATACTAATTTGCCCAGGAAGAAAATTATAGTATTAGAACAAATAATAAAAAAAAATGTATACATACAATGTATTCAATTGCATGTGAACATACCATGATTTTTAAAAATGTGTAATAAGATATTATGAAATAAATCATAGTAATATTGAATTACCTTAAAAGCTATAAAACATTCAGAAATATTTAAAACAATATTATTTTTATTCATATTTATATTTCTATAACCTTTCTTTCGACGAGTAGTGCAGTGACAGTAGTGAAACCAGCAGCACTACATATCTCCATCTCTTTCTATTTATGATTACGACAAAATGTTTGGCAGAGCCAAATCCTTACGACTACGACTAACGACTTGCGACTACGACAAGAGGTGGAAACGCTGTAACGTTGTTTCGTATGTCAAACTCTCAAGGTTACGACTAAAGACTTATGACTACGACTATGATAGAGGTGGGAATGTGGCTTAAATAGAAATCCATCGCGGACGGGTGCGTTCTTTCGTTTCATCGAGGAGTTACTCGATGCTCCTCGACCGGTGTGCCACAGGCATTGAGAGGTATTGTCATTTAGTATTTATGTCATAATAAACTTTAATAATATTATAAAAACTACAATTCCCGAATTCCCTTCTAGTACAATGGTATATTTCTGAGTAAGTACCTTCATACACACTTAGTAAAATAGTACAGTATATGGCGAGAGGTCATGTGTTGGCCACATCGGATTTTTTATATACCTGGATTTGGTACGGATAATCAAAGATGTAGATTTTTTTAATAATTAATTAAAATATATAGGTATATTCTTCAGTACATAATATTATGATTTATTTTGTATACAAATTAGATATTTTATGAATATAAAATAATTTTTTACCTTGTTAGTAGTCTTTTCCAGCCATCCACGCTTCGACTTCTTCAATCCTAAATATTAAAAAGAAAAAACATTTATTGTGAGTATTATTAGACTCACGCCATCTTTTAAAATCATTCCAAGAGGATCATCTATTATAAAGTGTTCCCGAATTGAGTTTTTATCTTCTTGTAAACTCAATTGAAGAATACTATTTAAAAGATCGATGTACTCACGTTCTAGGAACAAATGTAATATTCTCCACGCCATCTTTAGTGATAATGACGTCATCTTCGATGCGCACACCGCCAAAATCATTAAATTTTTCCAATTCTTCAAGTACCAAGAAGCGACTCAACTTTGGGTCTTCTTTTGCTGCGTCTAACAACTAAAATTTAAAGAAACATTGGTTACACCGTGGTTAGAGGTAAATTCATTTAAGCAGAACCCTGCGCGAAGTACGAATTCTCGTCTACGCTACTGTCTGTTCTACAGAACATCAGCTTCAATATCTGTTATTCTCATGTTGACGTTCCTAGTGTTTTGTGAATTTTGTAATTGATTGTGATTGAGTTATATTTGAGTTTAGTTTGAAAATGAAGTGAAGTGCAGCGCAGCATATACTCGCTAGCTCCGCTTTTGTAAAAAAGCTCTGCTTTCTCGCGCAGCTCAGGGTCCTAGCTATTTGAATTTTCAGTCACTTACGGGTTTAATAAAGTAGCATCCAGGCTCGACAGTGATAACCATGCCTTCCTGCAGCACCCGGGCAGTGCGGAGCGCCTTGAGGCCCGGTCCGGTGGGCCTGTGGGGCGTAGCCTCTGTGTACCCGCCCACATCGTGCACATCGAGCCCCAGGAGGTGCCCCAGTCCGTGGGGCTGGAACGTGGCGTACAAGTGGCTCGCCATCATGTCGTCCACGGAGCCCTGCAAGAGGCCCCCCTGGGCCAGGTGCTCCAGCATCACCCGCGCTGACAGCAGGTGCATGTCCAGCCAGGAGACGCCGGGGCGGAGCGCTGATAGGACTGCGCGCGAGGCCAAGAGCACCGCGTTGTAGATCAGGCGCTGTGGGGCGGTGAACTTGCCAGATACTGGGAATGAACAGGTTATGTCGGCTGCGTAGCTGAAACGAGAGATATTACTGTCTGTACAGCTGGAGTTGGTTGGTAAGGGAGAGGAAGAATGTGCCTATGTTTTACACAGAACTGGGACAAAGTCGCCAAATTATTACTTGTCTCAGCGCAACTCAGTCAAGAGAAAAACCGAGCTGGACGACTTTTTTGAACACTATTTCAAGGTGGAGGAGCGGTTTTTGCTAAACAATATCATTAAAACAATTAATTTGCATGCTATACAGGGTGGCGCGCTTAAAATGTATGGAGTGTTATGGAAATGACATAAGTATGAAACAATAACAATATATAGTACAATAGGGTAGTTTACCATTTTTTAAAAGTTTTTTATTGAAACTTCATGTTATTAAAAAGCGAATGAAAGTACTGATAAGCCTTAATTGTTCTTAATAAAGCTGTTATTAATTTTTAAAGTTTGTGTGGCGTAGATTATAGCTGATAATATTCTCAAACCATGGGACTGGAATTAAAATCTACTCATGTAAAATCAATTGTTTCTAAATGTTACAAAATATAAAATACAATTTGGTAGTTTCTCCATTACTGTAACTAAAGGTGGATTTATAACTGCGCACAGCGTACAGAACATAATTTAGCACAACACAGCACAGCACAGCGCACAGCATTTTCTTCACGGGGGTTTTATAAATCACACAGAAACACAGATTTATTGACGGGTTATCACAGCTGTTTTGACATTTAATTTGGAGGCTTTGTGTATTTTTATTGTGTTTTACACATATTTCTTTAAAATAATGGACAACAAAATAATATAAAACCGTGTTTGACCAAAAAATAACCTTGACAGGAGACTTTGACATAAATAATAAATGGTAAATAAATAATTCGTGTGCTGTGATAAATTATTTTCTATGCGCTGTGCGTCTAATTGCACTAATTTCCATATGACCAATTCGTATGCTATGCTGTGCTAAATTATTTTCTATGCGCTGTGCGTGTTATAAATCCACCTTAAGAATACACGTAAAACTCATTATTGTGACGTAGATGTATCAATACGTAAAATCTCAAATATTTATAGAACTATTAACTTTTTGAAAACTTTGTTCATAGCAATAACTCATTTTTGAGGTCTCCTTTCAATATAATTGACTGGATTGCTAATTTGCTACTATGGTAAAGTACACTATTTATGGCCAGTTGCACCGCTTTCATTTAAATTTCAAGCGTCACATAAATGAAAAATATCAAATTAAATTAATGACAGCAATGTTAATGTTATATTTACGTTTGACAATTTGATTTTGATTCGAGATTGTTCATTTAAGGAAAACTTAAAATTTAAGTGGAGGCAGTGCAACTGGCCATTAATGATTTATGAATGACAGTCATGCTGTCAAACATGGAAAAAAGAAATTCACTGTATTGAAGTCAACAATGAATAAAGCCAGGGTACCTATTCTAATTCATAGCGACAGTCGCTAGCGAAGTTCAGTTGATAACTTCGTGACGTCATTCCGTTTGTAACTATATCAAGGGTTAGGGATATTTGGCCTCCAGTTGATAACGACTGATAGAGATTTTACATTTACTGTGAAATTTGACAAGAAAAACTGCTAAACCACCATTTTACCTATCACTTATCATAAACGTATTATTTGTTTTAAAATAAGTCATTTTTTTGAATTTCAAAGTAAATTATTTTTTCAAGAAAAATGTCAATTTCTTATTTCTAAAATTTGTAAGTTCAATTATTTAATAAACTAATCAAAAATATTAAATACATATAATGAACCCATAATTTATTGGTATTTTATATTTATAAAATAAATATTTTAACCTCCTAACGAACAAAAATCAACGCAACGCGCAAGTCTACCGTAGCGAGGGTTGATAAGTCGGAGCGACAGTCGCTTGGCTACTACGTCACACATAGTGGGGGGTTATCAAGACAACCCAACTTATCAACGTTGATAAGTGAAATAGAATAGGACCCCTGGTTTATAATGGATGTAATCGGTTACTTCTTCTGTATTCTGTAAGATCTGTGATGTGAATGAGAAGTGTGTGGTTCATAATCATTTCACTTGACGACATAACCTTTCTTATATCTGTCAGAAATAGATCCGTTTGTTCAAAGTTACATAATTGGATCTGCAATGTTTATAACAATAAATATTGTAGCGAAATATTAAATACTCATCAAAAAGTAAACAAAGAACAAATAGGACTTGCTTGCTATTTGTTGGGAAAGAGAAGTATTGAATTATACTGAGTATGGCTGATTTCAGTAAAATTGTATTTGAATAAAATAATATGTTTGGTAATACATGAAGAGTTTTAAAGTTAGATACTGAACTAATTTTTACCTCTCGCCTAGAGAGGTATAGGGATCGTGAAAAAATTCGATGTCGAGATTTTTGTCAATAAGCACGTTTTAGCACCTTTAGAACCTATTTTGACTATTTTCACGATGATGTCTGTGTGTGTGTGTGTGTGTGTGTGTGTGTGTGTGTGTGTGTGTGTGTGTGTGTGTGTGTGTGTGTGTGTGTGTGTGTGTGTGTGTCTGTATGTGCGCCTACTATAGTCTTTCGTTCTGATTCATTATCTCAAATTCTACTGAACATAAAATTCTAATATTTTGCAATATACATTTATATATGTTAATGAAGAGCTGATAAGATTTTGGTAAAAATCTGTCATCCGGAAATGGTATTTTCTTGAAGAATTTTAACATTTTTTGCAAAAAATATAGGAAATACTGCGATAGTTACAATTTGTCATTCGACATTTGAAAGAACAAATTATCTCTTACAATATTTATTTAACATTGTTTCTATATCTCTTACCAATAAAGGAAAATTAATTTTCAAAAATTTGTAATTTTACCTACCACGATTTGTAAATCATAATATAGGAAAAAAAATTGAAAACAAAAATGAATATGTCAATGTGACAGATGAACAGACGTATACACAATTTCTGAAATGTTTGTGGCACCATTTTAAAAGAAATGTAAATATTATTAACAACTGAACATAATGTAATAAGGTAATAATAAAGTTAAATTTTTATCTATAAAGAGCTAATTAAAGAACTAAGAACTATAAAATTATTTTCAAAAAGTTTCTAAATTTATTGCAAAATTATAATTTAAGAAAGCCTAACTAAAATCATATTCACATAAATTACAGTGTTAAAGCGAGAGGTCGTGTGCTGGCCACAACAGATTTTTTGATATCATATTGTTACAGTTAAACATTAATTAATTCCACATTTTTTAGAGTATTAAACTTGTTTGCAATATAGCACTTATGGCCACACTCTTTATGTGATACTCTGGGAAGTTTAGTTAAAAGTTGTCGAACCTTACTGTTACAGTATAGGTAAACGTCAAATTCAGTGTCATTATGAACCCGTTAACAGAACACATAAGAAGTCACCAGTTACATCCATTATAAACCAGCCTCAGTGAACTATTTCATACATACCCGTGATAATTAGCGCCCATGTCAAACAGACACATATCCCCATCCTTCAACACTCGACTATTAGGTTGGGCGGCGTGTCCGTAGTGCAGTATGGCACTATTACACCCAGTGCCACAGATGCACGTGTACGATACGTGTCTGCATCCTCCTGCGGAGTAACAATGCGCTAGGAACGCGGCCTCGGCTTGGTACTCGCTGTACGAACCGTCGGCCCGTACAGCGCGCATCACCTCCTTGTGAGCGTCGCTGGACACGCGGGCCACGTAGCGGAGCACCTCGAGCTCCAGTGGAGTCTTTATCACGCGGCTAGAATAGAGAGAATGTACTATACTTCTGATAGCGTTGAGTAAGATAGGACGATGATATGCTTGAATCTGATTGGTCGTCGAGAGGTGGATTTACACTAGCGAACATTGGAGAGATTCGCGATTTCATTTCCGTTTGACATTTCAAGTTTATATAACCTGAAAATAGTAAAACAACGTGTGTTTCACGACGAAAATGCAACAATTTCGTGTGTTTTTTTACTTCCTTGTTATTTTGACAATTTTTATTCATCTATAGGTAAGTTCGCGCCAAAGTTTAAACCACGGTTCCTAGAAGATAGGTTGGGACACTTCCTATGGACCTTTTCGCTCTCTTGAGAGAGATAGTAATAGAAAGAGATGCACATATTGCGCAGAGGTGCATTTTAATGTCATGTTTGAAATTTGAAATGGAAGTTAGTTTAGAAATATTTAATAAATTCACTCACAGTGTTTGTGATGAATATTTTAAAATGAAAGGGCGCACAGAATCTTGTTGTTTTATTACAAGATTCCATAGTTTAAATTTCAACCTTAACTGCTTATCTCGCGAAATGACAAGTGGAAGTGACAGATAAATGCAATGTTGCCAGAAATAAATCGCGACCATTCGATTATTATTTGGAATAAAAATGTTACCCATAATTATTTTATTTGCAGCTGTAAGTATGTACCAATCCAATTTATTCATTTTTGCATTGATAATGATGATTTTAAAAATATATATATTTATTTCAATCTACGTCTAGTATCTGGCAACATGGTAAGCACCTCGAGGATAGTTTTCGAGCATTTTGTTAGAGGCCGTACCGAAAATGACGTCACATAGCAATTAACAGAGAAAAGGTCCATAGTTACCATTATAAACAAATGGTCACATTTTTTCCTTCTAAAATTAGTTCAATACATAGACAAGAGATGTCACTAGTTCATTATTCCATCCGGTTTGTCAGTAAAATTTCAAACAGAAATTTCATATTTGAACGCGCATAAATACATATAAGTACTAACACATTATTTAGATTCACAAAAGGCAAACATTTGTAAGTAAGTATGTAAACATATATTAATAGCAAATATTCTATATTTTGACATTTTGTCACAATTTTAAAATAGCAATATGAGTAAATGCTTCGTACCCCATTGTACTTAATGTTAAAAGTAGGCTATATGCGTTCATTTTTTGTAGATA
This sequence comes from Agonum fuliginosum, assembly GCA_947534325.1. Taxonomy (NCBI): domain Eukaryota; kingdom Metazoa; phylum Arthropoda; class Insecta; order Coleoptera; family Carabidae; genus Agonum; species Agonum fuliginosum. The sequence goes on along the minus strand of OX384046.1, from coordinate 19,149,193 downwards.
AAGTATTACTTTAACATCGAGGGTAGATAAAATAAAATTTGAGTAGATAAAGTAAAATTTGAGTAGATAAAGTAAAATTTGAGTAGATAAAGTAAAATTTGAGTAGATAAAGTAAAATTTGAGTAGATAAAGTAAAATTTGAGTAGATAAAGTAAAATTTGAGTAGATAAAATAAAATTTAAGTAAAATAAAAATATTTTTACACAAATTAACATTAAGTACAAAATAAAATAATATATTGTACACGACGATAAAGAGTCTTTATCGACACGTGAAAGATAGCCCACTCGCTCCTTCGTCACTCGTGAACTAACATCTTTCACTTTTCGATAAATGATCTCTTTATCGTCTTGTATAATAAATTACTATTTTATCTAGTAGTCCTATTCAAGAGCTTTGTCAAAAATTTGACATAATACATTTAATGTCATCTAGTTAATCAAATATTCGATAGGTAGTTCTACTGCATCATTCCACCCTCTCAAAGCACACTAGAAAGTGACTTTTCATGACCACACTGACAGCTCAAGTGTCCCAACCTATCTTCTAGTAACCGTGGTTTAAACTAATAGAATGTTTGGGTGTAGAACGGACTGCATTCACAGTGCCACCTGGTTTTTGCCATTGGTCGTGTAAATGGGTTAGTTACTAGTACTATTAGCTCGCCAGACCGCTACTCATCCAATGTAGCCAACAGAAGCTAGTACCAGTACTAGTACAAGTACAAGTAGTTGGGGTAGTGAAGTAACTAACCTCCCGGGTTAGCTACTCACCTACTAGCACATACATTCTGCACTATCCACTACACTCATCTCTGCACTATACCAATGTAAACAGTCACTAGTGATTACCGATATACTAGTGTGTTTTGACGTCTCATTTTAAACATAATTGTTTTATAGTTAAATTCGGTATTTTTACTTTATTCAAATGAAAAAGTGGTCTTAAACGGAGACAATAAAGTTTGTAGAACTATATCGTGGTCATGAGTGTTTGTGGGATGTCGATAAATTTTGTTATCTTTACGAGATGATATACAACCACGAAAAGAATTGATTTTGTCACCTACAGAACAACTTGTACTGGTACTAGAACTACAGCTAGTCGTCTAAATTGTATTTCTGGTGTAAACACCTACTAGCCTAGCGCTTAGTTGAGTATACTAGTATAGTCCGCTACTTGTACCAGTAACTGTCTCAGTTACTCCTCCAATGTAAACGCGGCTTAAGGGATTGTGGCAGGTACTTACAGCTCCGCGATTGCTGGGAAGAGCACCTCCGTGTTTAACTTGAAACTGAAACGAAGTATTGAAATTGACGGCAATGCATACACAGTAAAATAGGTGTACTTACTCTTCAATGCCTTTAAAATACGCAGGTTTGACAGGTAGTTTACTATCTGTATTTTCTCCTTTCATTAATAACAAAACTGCACTTGTGTTTTTCTTCAATACATCTTTCATCTACGATTCAAAATAAATATTATTTCTATTCCTAATAGTCCGGGAGCTGGCGTCAAATTTCACCGACCATTTCAACAAAGCTGATTTTTATAATATAATTAGTACTATAATAACTAATTAAGAATTGCAGTGTTAGCTGGTCCGAAAGCGGGGCTCAAGATTTTAAGAGGCTGCGGAACTGCAAAAAATACAAGATTTTTAAGTGAACCAGCAAAGCTAAAATTTTGTATAATGATAATTTACCAATTATATTTAACAAAAAAATGTTAGCTGGACAGGGCAAGTGGAAAACCTTGTTAGCTGTGCAGGTGAACATTGACAGTGACAGTGACAATGTCAAAATAGTGACACATCTTCTACTGTTTACATAAAATGAAAACGATGTGTCACTATTTTGACATTGTCACTGTCACTGTTCACCTGCACAGCTAACAAGGTTTTCCACCTGCCCTGTCCAGCTAACATATTTTTTGTTAAATATAATTGATAAAGTATCATTATACAAAATGTTAGCTTTGCTGGTTTCACTTGAAAATCTGATATTTTTTGAAAGTTTCGCAGGCTCTTAAATCTGCAGGCCACACGGTCGTGCCAGCTAACACTGCAATTCTTAATTAGTTATTATAGAACTAATTATATTACAAAAATCAGCTTTGCTGCAATCACCCATGAAAATTTGACACCAGCTCCCGGACTATAAGTATTAAGGATATATTTCACCTTCACACAGACAGGTGTTCTAACTATCTATTATACCTATTGTGTTTAACTTTTAAAATAGCGATGTACCACTATAGCAGATAATGTGTAATTTTTTGAAAAAAATTCCAATCGACAAAAAAGTTACAGGTAAACTAACTAGACTTTCCATTATTCAAAACAAGCCCGGAAAATCGAAAAAGACAATAGATACAGCTAGTATACTGTTACCAAAATTTTGTTGATAAAGCATTCGAAATAGTCGAGTTATGAATTATCGGTTACATTCATTATAAACCAGCCTTGAGGATACTTATTTTGTATTTTGTTAAATTGCTACGGCTCTGTGTCATTAGCAATGCCTATAGTTCTACTTTACATAATACAGAATAAATAACTGGAGACATTTATTATAAACCAGCCTTGAGGATACTTATTTTGTATTTTGTAAAATTGAACAAAGGCATTTTTATGTTACGACTCCGTGTCATTATGAACCATATAAATGCCTATAGTTCAACTTTACAGAATACAGAATAAATAACCAGTGACTTCCATTGTAAACCAGCCTTTTGTGACGTCATAAACAATAGTATGATTCAAAGATTTCATACCTCGTCTACATAGTACACTTGGTCCACTTGATACTTCTCCTGAAAATCTTCGGTAGAAAGCAGGGGCCCCATCCACACAGCATATTCATCAGGAAGTCTGGGCACAAACAATGTCACCGTACCGGACGTGACGTCAATAGAACCGTAGCAGCCTGGCTCCAGCACTCCGAACGCCCACATAAAGTAAGATTCCTAAACATAATTACATTAATAACAGTCCAAGAAGTATCTGTAGAGTAAAATTCAAATAGCTAGGACCCTGGACTGCGCGAGAAGGCAGAGCTTGTCAGTTTTACAAAAGCGCTGCACTTCACTTCATTTCCAAACAAAACTAAAATATAACTCAATCACAATCAATTACAAAATTCACAGCGTTACACGAAGCAAAACACTACGAACGTCAACATGAGAATAACAGATATTCTGTAGAACAGACAGTAGCGTGGACGAGAATCGTACTTCGCGCAGGGTTCTAGCTATTTGAATTTTACTCTAGAAAATGCACCAACCTGCCTGAAAACGTAGTCAGTGTCAGTATCGTAGAAGTTGATCGTTTCGCCCCCTTGGAGCAGGACCACAGAGTGGGGCGGAGCCCTGGGCGACGCTTGTAAGGCTTCGCACAACCGCGTGCGGTTGTCATTGAACAGCTGCAAGGGTACTTCGTGGGTACCGGGACCCATACGTAGCGACCCACTGGAATATATCACCAATTAAGCTGTACAATCTTCTTGTTCATTTCTTCGTCAAGTTATGATAGATTGTGCTTACTTATATTAATATTAAATTAGGTGAACATTTTTGTGGCGACCTCATCAAAAAACAGTGAAATCTTCCAGTTTCCAGTAAATTTAGATTTAAAAATATAAAATGTTACAAATTATCTGCTTGTGCTGGTTTATGATAAAAAGGAATGTATGATTATTGGCCAGTTGCACCGCTTCCACTTAAATTTTAAGTTTTCCTTAAATGAACAATATCGAATCAAAATCAAATTGTCAAACGTAGAAATAACATTGCTGATTTGATTCGATATTTTTCGTTTAAGTGACACTTATGCCGGGTTTCATAAACGAAATGTTAAATCTCGTGTTAGTTAACAACGATGTAAAAATAGCAGCCTGTTAAATTTTGAATGTGTTTCATGAAACAAACAAACTGTTATAATCAAGATGTTAGTTAACAAACGTGTAAAATTTTTATTAGTTATATTTCGTTTTTATTTGGTAACTTTCAGCTGTATTCATTCATGTATATTAATATTTTGATTGTTGTGATTTGACATGTTTCATTTGACATTATTTTATACCACATGTAAAAGGACGACAATATCTAATAAGTACAGGCTGTGTCAGAAAAAAGTGCACTTATTCGTATGAGGCTGGTACTGGATGTGCTAGAGACGGATCAACTGCTCACAGTATTGTGCGCAAACGTATGCGCAACAAATAGCAAGCAGTTCCAGCACTGCCCAGAATAAAGAAAGCCGCAACTTGCAACAGTGAACTGAAAACTGAACATGTGTTTTGACAGAACAGAATAGTATACAATACAATATGAGATCTTTTGTCAGTTTTCAGTTTGTTTCGCAGCCTGCCGATGGCAGAGAATTTAGTACCGAAGTTAGTAGATAATTTTTACAAGTACGCACCTTCCCCGGAATATAATAATCTTGAAAATAAAGCTCTTTCCACATCAATTCTCACTGGCGAATCATTAAATATTGTGCTATCGAGTATAGAGCCTGGCCAACGTGCTACTACATTACAAATCACCAGTACATAAAGGATTATAGAAAAGTACCCATGAGATTGAATACTAATGTGAGTACAGTTCAACGAAGCTAATACTTCGTAAAAGTCTGCTATTCAGAAAAATATTATCTTAAAATTTCATTTTAATTAATTTCTTCGTGTATTCGTATTTTGAAGAACAACGGTTTATCTTATAATAAAAGGAAATACTAGTACAGTTTGAAATGCACACATTGCATAAAATCTAAGTGTAAACAATAATTGGTTTATAGAATCAATAAATAGGATTGATCAATAAATTGTATTAAGCACGGTACTTATATCATTTTAGTGCATCTCATTATACAAATGAAATAAATTTGCCAAAAAACATTGTCTTCAAAATTAGAAATCATATTTGAACTCTTATTAACCACTAATTGTTCAGAAAATAATATTTATTTACTTTTAATTAAATATATATTTTTGTACTCATTTAACATTTTGACATCTGTCATAAAATAACAACGAGTTAAATATTTAACATGAGCTCAGAGCACCTGCTAAATTAGCAAACGATTTACCCCGATGTTAAAGTTAACATCTGTTGATGAAACGATTTTTCATATATAACAATGTGCTAAACAGTTTAACAGTCTGTTAAAATTTAACAAACGTTTATGAAACCGGGCATAAAAATTAAAATGAAAGCGGTGCAAATGGCCATTAGAATTTTAAATCCGACCAATCAGAGGCGAATAATATTAAACATCAGCTGTCAATTTGTGTTTTGAATGAATATTAACATTTCCTATATATTTAAAATATCATCTTCTTCATTAGCATTTAAAAAATCTACGATTATGAAAAAAATCGTTATCATCGTTATCTAAAATTTAAATTAATGAAACGTCAAAATCATGTGATACTCTCTGATTGATCAGATTTAGAAATTTACAATACAACATAAACCAGGCAAAAAATTGTACATTTTAAAACTAAAATCGTAAATTAAATGCAAGATAAACTAGCGGTATAATAATTACTTTATAGAATGAATAATGACATTTTGTTTTGACAGTTTAATTCAATCTGACATTTGGACCGGCTGTGCTCCAGCCAATCACAAACAAATAAATCACCAAATTTTTTTATTTTATTTCCCTCAGTTCAAAAATAGAGCATAATATAGCAGCCACTTAAAAACGAGTTTTAAAAAGCCAAATTTGTTCTCATCCCTTTACAAGTACATGACGGGAGGTAAAAATAATTGTATATTATTAAATATGTACTTACGTTACTTGTTTTGCCATTTTTGTAGTTTCTTATCCAACCTCACAGTACACGACTATTAAATGCACTTGTAATAATTTATTGTTCTTGTTGCTAATTCGAAATCTGAAACAATAAAGCAAATACTTCATTCTGATATCAAATTGATAAAATACTTATCATATAAGTACATTGTTTATTTAGGTTTCATTAGATTCAAGATAAGAAGTTGATATGCTTATAAAACCAATAATTAATGATAAAATTAATAACAATAATGAGTAAACAAAGCAGTTTAGTTTTGCAACAACTATTTTATCGATAAATAAAGCTAGACAGTTAATATTTACTTTGTGCAATGCTTACTAACCTTTAAAATCAGTTCATCAGCTGATGCTGATTGTTTTGTACTGTCAACTGTCATGTCACTGAATCAGTGTTGCCAATGCTCTGAAAATTTAATAAAACAAAACAGTTTTTGTACGTCTTCGTTAGTTCATACTACCCACAGACCAAACCGCTTAAGACTGGTCAACTCCTGCAGTAAAGGAAAGCATCGATTTTCAGCGGTCTCTAGCGGTGTGTTCTCAAATAACCGCGGCAAAATCTGTAGGTACGAAATTCAAATAATTTTTATACTGGTGAATTGATTGAAATTAAAAACAGCTTCAATATAAAGTATACATATTATATTTATTCGAATATAATTTACATCAGCGGTAAAAAATTACCTTGTAACAAATAATATGGTATAAAAATGGCAACAAAAGTTACCTTGTCAAAAACTTAAAAAATGACTAACCTTTCGTATTTAATAATGTAAAGAAAAAACGAAGAAAATGTTTTTAAAAATGAAGCTACAACCGGATTTACGTTTGAATCAATTTTGTGAACAGCTTTATTTCAAAGTGTAGTAAAGTGATGAATCATTACTAAATACAAAAAATTAGTCATTTTTTTTGTTATAAATTGTCCATGTTCTGTTCTTACACTTTTGGAGAAGACGGCTTCCTCGCTTCCTGCTGAGGGTAAGAAGCCGCTCTGTTGTCTGCAGCCTGGCGTACAGGTTTTTCTCTGTTGTTGACATCTCACGCAAAGTTGTGTTTCCTGGAAATAAAAAACAAGCATTAGAAATTGTAATTCTTCTACAGCTTTTATATAATTAATAATAATGTTGTTTAAGCATGAACTATCTGACTGAATTAATTAAATATTCTAACATCCAGTAATCTATTTTCCAACAGTTTAACGAAATTGACAATAATTAAATGCATACGGGATTTTCCTGATCTTTAATATTTTAGCTTTCTGAACATCTAATCTGGGAAACTGTAATAATATCGCTCAAATTAAAATGTACAATTTAAAACTGGTAAATATATCTTATAAATTTCCATTCCCGTACTGTATACCATTATATTGTGAATTTCTTTTAATTAAATAAATAATGATATATTACCTTTACGTCGGCGCTTGGTTGGTGGCAAGTTCTGCGGAGTCGCATCTGATTTATCTGCTCTTCGTCGCGTTTCCTGCATATTTGGTGGTACATTTTCCTCAACCATATCTGGTTCTGGTTCAGCAACTGAAACATAAACATCAATTATTAATATAACAGATTTATTTAAAATAACAGTTCACTGCTAGAAATAGATATAATTACGTTTCAGCTAAGCTGTTAATAACCGTAATATGCTACTGGCTAATTTAGGGAAATTTAAAAAAGGATAACTGGTAAATAATCCTCTAAGGTATTATATTTGAAGATGTATGTCTTAGGAATTTCTGGATAACTCATTTGTGTGTTAATTGCAGGTATATAATTATAATATTTAATACCTGGATTATACGTAATTTCTTGTTACTTAATTTTATCCTTAAACGCAGGTATACGTATAAGTATCCTGTTTATAATAGCAATTAGTAGAAAAATGATATTTATTTACTGTTAACTGCACGTGCATAGATAAGAAACAGATCATACCTGTAGGCAAAACACTCATTGGTTTTTGTCGAAAATTCAATTTCTTTTTTTGAGGGGTTTGAAATTGGTCATCCCTAAAATGTAGCCAACACACTCGATGGCCCCTGTTGTGCATTTCTTAGTGTGACATATTGGTCAATTCTACCCGATTCATTAGCACCAACCACTCGCGTCTTAAATTATCGTCTCGTGGAAAGGAAAATGTTCTTTCACGCCGAACTTCTTCTACTTCCAAATTGGTCGCACAACCAATGTGGACGCAAGTAATCTAAAAAGAAAAGAAAATTTATTATTATGATTGGAATGATTTGAATAAGCAAGGAAACACTGTCTTGAAAATCTTTTATAAACGAGGACTGTGAAAATATGGCATTGTTTAAGAGGACATAATTTAAAGAGGTTTATACTGCTGTACGTTTTCTAAAGCCACATTGTTTTCAAAAATGTAATAAATGTTATGAAATATATTGTAGATTATTTCTAATATCGTAATGAAAGAGGAATGGGCGAAAGTCATAGGACGTTTTCACATCTAACGACACCGATACCGGCACGACATCAGCACGATACCGACACCGACACGATATCGACAGATTATTTTCACATCTACCGGCAACAGCATTGAAATTACTGGCCATTTTTGTTTGTTAACCAGAACACAACTCACAACTAAATGAAAAATCGGCGACGGCACGAGTGGGGTGACTGCAACCACCGACATGTCGGTGCCTGCAACAACACGGTACCGATATTGTCGGTGAGTGTGAAAGCATTACATTTATTTACACTAGATTCCGCGTCCACCGACATCGTTGTCGTTGTCGTGTCGTTAGATGTGAAAACGCCCATATTACACTCACTATTTTCACCCACCCGTTGAATAAGTAAACAAAGTATAAAAAGTAGATACTTACAGTTGATGGCATAGCTGATTAAACACAAACACAAAACAAAACTTACTGTGTGAAATATCCACAATTTAAAACAGTTCAGAATAAAACTGTTTACTGTTTGTGACACAGTGATGGTAAACACCTCCATTGCTGTTCTTATACCCGAAGTTGACCGACCCCTGCCGAGATTCCACGAAATACAAAGCAAAATTCGATGCTAGCACCACTAGCGGTGTGTTCTTGAGTTACAAACTACTCGACAGATGAATACATAAGGCTGACAGGGGCCTGATACTACCTTTAAATTTTTCTGACGTCGTGCTTAATAATATAATTAAAAGATGATAGGTGGGTATAAATGCTTTAAATATATGATACGTGATTATATAAAACGTTATAAGGATTACATTTGTTCATTTTACTTAGTTTTAAAAGATAACGTGTAAAATCAGAAGATCTTGATAACTAGAACGATACGAGGTTCAAATTACCAAACCAAATAAATTAAGCAATTTAAATTTTTTGCAGCAAAACACTTATATTTTTGTAACAGTTATTATACCTTGGTCAATAATATAAATTTTACAGTTACTAATAGAGCAAGATCCCAGGACCCCCAGACGTTACTTATTTTCTCAGAAACCAAATGTATGGGATTAAGTAGTGTAAGTATGTACTATGAGTGTATGCGTACCTGCAAGCTTGGGCCGACGGCAAATTAATAGATATCCGGTGCTAAAGGTAAGTCAAAATAGTATTCACATTTCTTTCTTGCTGATTTTTACGTATGTTTTAGAGAATATAGTTAAAAATTAATAATCAATACTGCCAGACACTTTCCATCGGCGGTAACTTTTACCAGACACTTTAAAGCACACGTTTGACATAATAGAATAACTGGCAGACATACATTTCAATAATCATAGTTGCTTGAAAACAAGCTAAGTCAATTATGTCAGTTATTCTATTATGTCAAACGTGTGCTTTAAAGTGTCTGGTAAAAGTTACCGCCGATGGAAAGTGTCTGGCAGTATTGCAGGTACGCATACACTCATAGTACATACTTACACTACTTAATCCCATACATTTGGTTTCTGAGAAAATAAGTAACGTCTGGGGGTCCTGGGATCTTGGACTATAAGCAAGAGGTACTAAAAAACAACATCACGGGACAAACAAATGCCAATAAAAGTGTGTTTTTAAGCTAGTAGTGAGAAAATAGTTTATTATACAAAAATTATATACAAATATTGACAAAAATTAACGCTTATATTTTTTATTTCGCAACTCATCTTCCCAAATGTCTTTAAACTTCATATACAGCATCATAGTAGCCTGAGCATCTTCTACTGAACTATGCTCACCACTTTGTATATCAAGTCCTAAATATTTAGCGGATAAGAATTTCAAACTCGGTGTATTTCCTTTATTTTCCTCTCTAAAACGTTTAAACTTCGATGTATCACGGATGTATCTTTTGTTATGTTTTAGAAACAGGACTCTCAAGTCGTTTCGGAGAGCATGGCCGACTAATACTTTATTTTGTATCGCAGCGTGGACCTCATTTTGCACGGTTTTGAAGTCTTTTGCGTCTTGAATATCTGCGGGCCTTACTCCGGAAATTTCAGTCCGGTAGTCTACAACCTAAAATGGGTGCTAATAAATTTTTGGTGCTTTCGATAGAGTAAAATTCAAATAGCTAGGACCCTGAGCTGCGCGAGAAGGCAGAGCTTGTCCGTTTTACAAAAGCGGAGCTAGCGAGTATATGCTGCGCTGCACTTCACTTCATTTTCAAACAAAACTAAAATATAACTCAATCACAATCAATTACAAAATTCACAAAACACTAGGAACGTCAACATGAGAATAACAGATGTTCTGTAGACCAGACAGTAGCGTATGCTTCTCTCTCTAAGACGAGAATTCGTACTTCGCGCAGGGTTCTAGCTATTTGAATTATACTCTATCAAACTAAATATAAATATAATTTTACAGCATTTAATTCGGGTGTAACCAGTGTTGTAATAGATAACAATATTTTTAATCTAGATTACGATAACTTTCTTTTTATTAATCTAGATAATAGTTAACGGGTTAACAGCAGAATATTCATAATCCGAATTATGTTAATTTTCAGAATATTCAAATTTCGAAAGCTTTAGGTTTGTACAGAATTATTCAAAATATTTTTTAACAACAATACAATCAAGTTTGTTATTGCCGAAAAGAGAATAATGCAAACAAATTTTGCACTGATCAAATAATGTCTTGTACAAAAATTTGTGTTATAAAATTAAGCGAGATAAATGGATGTGTCCAAGTTTTCAAACACACTGTATGAGATAAAATAATAGATAAATTTATCTAGATAAGTTACAACACTGGGTGTAACAGCGTCAAATACTGTGAAATAGCACATTATAGGACAGGTTTTTGTGCAGTTTAACTGTATTCAAACCTTTTTAATTGATTACGAATGAGTTTAAAAATCCTTCCTGACGTTGACGTTTAACTGCGCACAATGACAACAATATATGAGGCTGCAACTTACCCAATGAATGCTTTAAAATTGTTTGATCACCCACATTGGGTGTGACATACCTTCTGAGTAGGTTTAACAAAGGAATCATAAACGACATCACCATTTTCGTCTACCAATGATACTCTAGCCAACATGTGATCTCTACCATGTTCATTAATTCCAACCATTTCACAATCTATAGCAATAGCTCTATTAGCAGCAGTTTGTATTGTAGGTTTCCCCATTTTGGACACATTTGCTATTTCGTTTAAGTTTATGGGAAATTTTTGTGGTGGCTTTTTGGAAGAAGATGTATCGACGAATTTGTTCCAGTTTGAAGGCAGTTTACCACGTTTTAAGATAATTTTGTTGCCATGTTTAGGTGGCTTAACGTCTGGTTTTGAATCTTTAGCCATAAATGTATTTTTAGTCAAACTTGTAGATTTATATCAGCTGACAGTAGTGTAGTAATAAGATAGGTTAGAATGCAAGAATCACATTACAATGTTTTGGCAGTGTTGCCAACCTAGTAAAATATATATTTTTATACATTTTAGAAATCCCTATGCCTGTGGCACACCGGTCGAGGAGCAACTCCTCGATGAAACGAAAGAACGCACCCGTCCGCGATGGATTTCTATTTAATCGGTGACAAATACATCAAAGTTTTGCGCGAAATCAAATCCAAAGATACGTCTGAGATGAGATACATTCGTTTCATCGAGGAACAACTCGATGAAAATAGCGGCGCCCCTATTTTTCGTCGAGGACGGGGTGCGTTCTATCGTTTCATCGAGGAGTTACTCGATGCTCCTCGGCCGGTGTGCCACAGGCATAAAAGCTGTACCCGTTGATATTTTTTATTGAAACTATGGATTCCTACATAATTTGACCCGAGGAGAGAAAAAGTCAAATGAATAAATATTGCTATTTAACAATGTATCTATGTTTATTTACCCTTTTCTACATAAATTAACCCTTATTTTTAATCAATTAAATTTGTACACAGGGTAGTTTTTAATTTTCGTAATTTCTCGTGAACGGTAAGTAATTATATAATTCTGATGCCATATTTGAAATCAGCGGACCTTAATTAACCGATTTCAATACCAAGAACCCTTGAAATATATGAAACAAGCCCTTAGAACAAAATCTTCCAAGTTTGTTTTCGTGGTTATGTCACATTTGACAAGACAAATATTATTAATTATATAAATAACATAATTAAAGCTGAAAATTAGTAAACATATGTAAAAAATTACGCTGAATCGATTGCTGTAGTTCTTTTTGCCGAAAGATAAACAGTTTAGCCGTAAATAATTAATTTCCAATACGACACTAGCGCCAATCTGCAAAACTGAACACGGTGTAAGTCTGGTGAACTACTCTTCCGTCTAAATAATAGTTACCTGTTTTACTGACTTGAAAACAGTTAAGCGTTTTACCGACTAAGTAGTTCACCAGAATCACGATGCTAAAAAATTTGCGGATTGGCGCTGGTGTTCCATTATAAATTAATTATTTATGGCTAAACTGTTGGTTTTTGATCAAAACCGATTACAGCAATCGAGTCAGCGTAATTTTTTACATATGTTTACTAATTTTCAGCTTTAATTATGTTATTTAAATAATTCATAATATTTGACTTGTCAAATGTGACCTAACCACAAAAACAAACTTGGAAGATTTGGTTCTTAGTGCATTATAATAACTGTTTCAGTAAATTCTAAGTCTAGTAGCTCGCTAGTAAGTTTCTTTTGTGCATATTATAATGTTTTAGTGTCCATACAGTTAGAGTTATTGTTGTTTACGTTAGAAGTTTCATGTACAATAACATTGTGGTTTGTTTTAGCTTACAAAATGATTTTGAGGCATTGTCTACAGTTCGTCAAGCATTTAGAGTCTTTGACGACCTTCTGGTGAACTTCTGAGGCTGAATTAAGAATCCATAGCCTCAGAAATATTAATATGTAAGTACATTTTATTTATTTAGTGTTGAACCATTTAGGCCCGGTTGTACAATTCGAGTTTAGTGTTAGCTTAAACATAAACTCAAGCTTAGTTAAACCGAGTTTTCCCAGCCAATCTCCAGCGTTAAAATAAAACAGTTAACCAATGAGATGCAACAATACAACAGAAAAACTTGGTAACCATGGTTTTGACATAAACGTAGTTTAAGCTGAGATTGAACAACCGGCCCTTAGTGTTTAAAATAAGTAGAGGAATCTATTAACTCTTGTTTTTAGTAAATTCTAAGTCTAGTAGATCGCTAGTAAGTTCTTTTGTGCATATTATAATGTGTTAGTGTCAAAACAATTAGAATTATTGTTGTTTACGTTAGAAGTTCCATGTACAATAACATTGTGGTTTGTTTTAGGCTACAAAATGATTTTGGGGCATTGACTGGAGTTCTTCAAGCATTTAGACCTTCTGGTGAACCTCTGAGGTCCATGTAAGGGTTAAATAAGAATCTAAAGTTCAGAAACTAATATGTAAGTAAATGTTATTGATTTAGTCTTGAACCATTTCTTTGTGTACTGTACAGTGACAGGCGATTGAAATAAGACAGACAGAACTAACTGATTTATGTTTTTCGATACTAGATGGTTTAAAAGACATGGAGGAATCTATTAACTTCTGTTTGTGTGTTTCTAGGCAAGAAATACTTCTTCAAAGGCCAAGACTCAACGATCTTCACAGCCGCGTAGAGAACTAGCACCGAACTCTCTCTGGATGGGTCACCCGCCAGCCCTCACACCCGTGGACAACACCGTGAGACGTCAACTCATTTGGCGTTAGGATTAAGATTATATTAAGGCCGTTATACTTAAAATAAAATATCCCATGTTGTTAATGCGAGATTTTTAATTTAAGGATAACTCTGAAATGGTTAGAGATAGCGCAATGATCGTTGAAAATATGGAAATTAGAGCGAATTTTACGTAAGGAAATGTTAAGTTTATAAGAATTAAGATTATATTAAGGCCGTTATACTTAAAATAAAATATCCCATGTTAATGCGAGATTTTTAATTTAAGGATAACTCTGAAATGGTTAGAGATAGCGCAATGATCGTTGAAAATATGGAAATTAGAGCGAATTTTACGTAAGGAAATGTTAAGTTTATAAGAATTAAGATTATATTAAGGCCGTTATACTTAAAATAAAATATCCCATGTTAATGCGAGATTTTTAATTTAAGGATAACTCTGAAATGGTTAGAGATAGCGCAATGATCGTTGAAAATATGGAAATTAGAGCGAATTTTACGTAAGGAAATGTTAAGTTTATAAGAATTAAGATTATATTAAGGCCGTTATACTTAAAATAAAATATCCCATGTTAATGCGAGATTTTTAATTTAAGGATAACTCTGAAATGGTTAGAGATAGCGCAATGATCGTTGAAAATATGGAAATTAGAGCGAATTTTACGTAAGGAAATGTTAAGTTTATAAGAATTAAGATTATATTAAGGCCGTTATACTTAAAATAAAATATCCCATTTTGTTAATGGAGATTTTTAATTTAAGGATAACTCGGAAACGGTTAGAGATAGCGCAATGATCGTTGAAAATATGGAAATTAGAGCGAATTTTACGTAAGGAAATGTCAAGTTTATAAGAATTAAGATTATATTAAGGCCGTTATAATTAAAATAAAATATCTCATGTTATGAGAGATTGTATGGAGATTTTTAATTTAAGAATAACTCGGAAACGGTTAGAGATAGCGCAATGAGCGTGACATTTTTGAATTCCTCGCACATTTTTGAGTTAGGAACCACATTTTTAAAATTTTAGAGCCACTGCTTTAGCCGTAATTTAATTATTAATGTAAACACATCACTTTTTAAATGGAATTTTTTGACTTCTAAGGGCTCTATTTCATAAACGGTTATAGTTAGCGATCTGAGCGTAACATTTTTGGATTCCTCGTACATTTTTGAGTTAGGACCCATATTTTCAACGTTTCAGAGTCACTGCTTTGTCCGTAATTTAATTATTCATGTAAACACATCACTTTTTAAATGTGATTTTTTGACTTCTAAGAGCTCTATTTCCTAAACGGTTATAGTTAGCGGTCTGAGCATGACATTTTTGGATTCCTCGTACTTTTTTATGTTAGGAACCACATTTTCAACGTTTCAGGGTCACTGCTTTAGCCCTAATTTAATTATTAATGTAAACACATCACTTTTTAAATGTGATTTTTTGACTTCTAAGAGCTCTATTTCCTAAACGGTTATAGCTAGCGGTCTGAGCATGAGATTTTTGGATTCCTCGTACTTTTTTATGTTAGGAACCACATTTTCAACGTTTCAGAGTCACTGCTTTAGCTGTAATTTAATTATTAATGTAAACACATCACTTTTTAAATGTGATTTTTTGACTTCTAAGGGCTCTATTTCCTAAACGGTTATAGTTAGCGATCTGAGCGTAACATTTTTGGATTCCTCGTACATTTTTGAGTTAGGACCCACATTTTCAACGTTTCAGAGTCACTGCTTTAGCTGTAATTTAATTATTAATGTAAACACATCACTTTTTAAATGTGATTTTTTGACTTCTAAGGGCTCTATTGCCTAAACGGTTATAGTTAGCGATCTGAGCGTAACATTTTTGGATTCCTCGTACATTTTTTAGTTAGGACCCACATTTTCAACGTTTCAGAGTCACTGCTTTAGCTGTAATTTAATTATTCATGTAAACACATCACTTTTTAAATGTGATTTTTTGACTTCTAAGAGCTCTATTTCCTAAACGGTTATAGTTAGCGGTCTGAGCATGACATTTTTGGATTCCTCGTACTTTTTTATGTTAGGAACCACATTTTCAACGTTTCAGAGGCACTGCTTTAGCTGTAATTTAATTATTAATGTAAACACATCACTTTTTAAATGTGATTTTTTGACTTCTAAGAGCTCTATTTCCTAAACGGTTATAGTTAGCGGTCTGAGCGTAACATTTTTGGATTCCTCGTACTTTTTTATGTTAGGAACCACATTTTCAACGTTTCAGAGTCACTGCTTTAGCTGTAATTTAATTATTAATGTAAACACATCACTTTTTAAATGTGATTTTTTGACTTCTAAGGGCTCTATTTCCTAAACGGTTATAGTTAGCGGTCTGAGCGTAACATTTTTGGATTCCTCGTACATTTTTGAGTTAGGAACCACATTTTCAACGTTTCAGGGTCACTGCTTTAGCCCTAATTTAATTATTAATGTAAACACATCACTTTTTAAATGTGATTTTTTGACTTCTAAGGGCTCTATTTCCTAAACGGTTATAGTTAGCGGTCTGAGCGTGACATTTTTGGATTCCTCGTACATTTTTGAGTTAGGAACCACATTTTCAACGTTTTAGAGTCACTGCTTTAGCCGTAATTTAATTATTAATGTCAACACATCACTTTTTAAATGTGATTTTTTGACTTCTAAGGGCTCTATTGCCTAAACGGTTATAGTTAGCGATCTGAGCGTAACATTTTTGGATTCCTCGTACATTTTTACTTCCTTGTACGAAGTAAGGAAGTATTGTAATCGCGAAAAATTTCGGTTCTCAGATTTTGACGGAAATATCCGTTTTGACCTTTTCTGAATCCATTATGACTAGTTTCGACGTGACGTCTGTACGTACGTACGTACGTACGTACGTACGTACGTACGTACGTACGTACGTACGGACGTATGTGTGTCGCATAACTCAAATACGGTTAGACGTAGAAAGTTGAAATTTTGTATTTAGGACTGTTATAGCATCTAGTTGTGCACCTCCTATTTTTGGTTTCAGTCTACAAACCGGAAGTAGTACTTTTTAAAAATATTTCGATAAATATTTAATTTTAGACAATTTTTTTTATTTTAAATGAAAGATTATGTGATTATTACCTACAATCGGTATTTTATAAATATTTTTGTATCTGCTATCATTTAAAAATAATTAAAGTATATATTTATAATTTATAGTATTTCGGTATCTTGTAGTCCATGATCGATTAACATTTGTTACTACGTAAAATTTAAATGATTATGACATGACAGTGACAATAGTAAAATATGCTTTATATCTTCTTCTGCAGTTTAAATCAAATGACTAAAATATATTTGTGAGTATTAGTATAATAAGTTAAAAGAATTTTTAATATTATTTTACATTTTAGTTATTAAGAAAAGTATGAACACACAAGGCGTACAAGGAAGTCATGTGGTGTCCACGTCAGATTTTTTAGTTAGGAACCACATTTTTAAAATTTTAGAGCCACTGGTCTAGCCGTAATTTCATTATTTTCATAATGAAAGCACTGTTTAAATTTAATTTTTGACATCTAAGGCCTCTATTTCCTAAACGGTTAGAGATAGCGCTCTGAACGTGACATTTTTGGATTCATCGCACTTTTTTGTACTAGGAGACATATTTTCAAAGTTCTGAGGTCACTGGTTTGGCCGTAATTTAATTATTTTTATATGGGAGATTTTTAATTTAAGAATTATGAAACTGAGGGGTAGTTACACCCAAATATACCTATGTTAATATTGTATTGTATTATAACTTATCTTATGTGTTATTATTTTATTAGAATATGTAAGTCTGATTAGAATTATGAAGCTGTGGGGTAGTTATACCCAAACATACCTATGTTGATATTGTATATTATTTATCTTAAGTGGTTTTATTTTATTCACAATATGTGAGTCAGTCACACCAAAGGATTAGAATTATGAAACTGTGGGGTAGTTACACCCAAAGATATGTATTAAAATATGTACACTTTTTAAATAAATAAATAATGTTGTTAAAATAATAAATTTGCTTTAAATAATAATAATATACCAACCTATTGTCCCACCTACGGCCCATTACAAAAATATGATTTCTTCGGCTGGTTAAAATTTTCAACTCAAAATCTCAATATTTGTATCAGGAGAACATAACTTGTTGGAGATCAAAACTACCAATTAAAATTTGTTGCCAAACTGCGAAAAATTCGACGAAAAACAGCAAAATTTTCATCAATTTTTTGATTAATTTTTTGATCTCCCACCATTCATGTTATCCTGATACCAAATTGGCGATTTTTGTTCGACTCAAATCTGAAGTCGAGTGAGGGTGAAAATTTAAAAACGCGATTACGTAAAAACTAAGGGTTGGGGAGTGATTTACGGGTCATATTCGTACTCTACGCGTTGAAATACACCAGTATGCATATTGCCACCCCTAAAAGTTAATTAGCACCAGAGATATTCAACCCTTATTTGTATCTCCGGTGCTAAGGGTCGTATCGAAAAAATGTACTTTGCAGTCGACAGGGAATGAAAAACTGAGCATCTTTTACATTTAACTTTTTGCTCTACGACCCTTAGTTTAAGGGTTAATTACTATTTTTAGACGACTTTTTCACCACTTTGATTGTTCATAACCCTTAAACTAAGGGTCGTAGAGGAAATAGTTAAATATAAAAGATGCTCAGTTTTTCATCCCCTATCGAATGCAATGTAAATTTTTTCGATACGACCCTTAGAACAGGAGATACAAATAAGGGTTGAATATCTCCGGTGCTAATTAACTTTTAGGGGTGGCAATATGCATACTGGTGTATTTCAACGCGTAGAGTACGAATATGAGCCGTAAATCACTCCCCAACCCTTAGTTTTTACGTAATCACGTTTTTAAATTTTCACCCTCACTCGACTTGAATTTTGAATCGAACAAAAATCACCAAGTTTGTATCAGGATAACATGAATGGTGGGAGATCGAAAAAATAATTAAAAATCGGCCAAAAAGGCCTTATCTATAGACAGGCAGATAGAGAATGAAAAGTTACCCAACCTTTGTATTTAACTTTTGGCCCTTAGCCCTTTAGTTTACGAGATAATAATTATTTAATATCAGCAAAATTTCACCAGAAACTACCAAAATTACGTTAATTTCAAGGGTGGTTTGTATCATATACACCAAATTAGGACCCGCTGAATCCAAATATGCACCCCATTTGGCCGTGCAACCCTTAGTTTCCGAGTTATAAGCAATTTAAAATTTTCCTAGCGTAGTGTCAATTTTTTTGACGATTTTGCTAGTAAAATTACAACTACGCTAGGAAAATTTGAAAATGCTTATAACTCGTAAACTAAAGGTAGCAGGATAAAGAGGGGTAGTCTAACCCCTCAATTAGGACCCGCTGAATCCAAATATGCACCCCATTTTGCCGTGCAACCCTTAGTTTCCGAGTTATAAGCAATTTAAAATTTTCCTAGCGTAGTGTCAATTTTTTCGACGATTTTGCTAGTAAAATTACAACTACGCTAGGAAAATTTTAAAATACTTATAACTCGTAAAGTAAGGGTAGTAGGCTAAAGAGAGGTAGTCTAACCCCTCAATTAGGACCCGCTGAATCCAAATATGCGCTCCATTTTACCGTGCAACCCTTAGTTTTCGAGTTATTTGCAGTTTAATATTTTCCTAGCGTAGTTGCAACTTTGCTTCATTTGCTGGACCACTCGGCAAAAACGTTTGTAAAGTTTGGACCGATTTTGGACTGATTTGACCCCTAATATGTTTTAATGCTAAATAAACATTTCAAGGGGGTAATTTATACTCTACCCCCTAATTCGAACCCGCTGAATCCAAATATGTACCCCATTTAGTCATTCAACCCTTAGTTTAAGATATATTGTACATTTAAATAACTGCCACCAACAGATGGCAGCACCTATCTCGTTTGGAACTTATATAAACCTAAATAAGGGTGTTTATGTTAAAAATGTTTAATTAAGTTAATTTATTTATAAGATTGTGTATTGTATTGAAGTATTTCATTAAATAAATCATAAAATTTATACTTACTGTTTATTATTTCGTATCCTAGGTTTAAGGCCGTGTACTCTCACCGTAGAAGTCCTGTAAGGGTTTAGGAAGTGTACAAAGGGTTGTTTAACAAATAAAATTAGTGCAATGATGTAAGTATTACTTATTTGTTTTTATTAATAATATATACAGCAAAATCATCTCGATTATATAATTTTTATGATATAAAACATAGTTCTATCAATAAATACAATAAATAGCAGACATTTCTTGATTGGAGGCCAGTGGTCAATTGAAGAATGGTAAGTAGGGTCTCCTCCTGAGAAGATAACCGCTTCCACGGGTCGAAAACCTGAACACACAAATAAATAATTAATATATGCCGCAAACCGCGCTTTGATAAGTCTTTTAGTTTCGGAGTTTTTGTCCAAAATCGAAAAAAGCTATTGAAGTAAAAAAATATTTTTCAAATTTGTTCCAGTTTTATAAATGTTTAATTTCTGGCTAAATTAGGGTCCATAAAATTTTGAAAAAAATGTTTTCTTGTAGAAAAAAGACCAAGGAATCGAATGGTCACCTTGTTTTGTCGATTGGAGTATCCCTTTAAAAACTACAGGCCATTAAAGTCAAAAAAATATTTTCAAATTTGTTCCACTTTTATAAATGTTTTATTTCTGGATAAACTAAGGTCCATAAAATTTTGAAAAAAATGTTTTCTTGTAGAAAAAAGACCAAGGAATCGAATGGTCACCTTGTTTTGTCGATTGGAGTATCCCTATAAAAACTACAGGCCATTAAAGTCAAAAAAAAGATTTTCAAATTTGTTCCACTTTTATAAATGTTTTATTTCTGGCTAAACTAGGGCCCATAAAATTTTGAAAAAAATGTTTTCTTGTAGAAAAAAGACCAAGGAATCGAATGGTCACCTTGTTTTGTCGATTGGAGTATCCCTATAAAAACTACAGGCCATTAAAGTCAAAAAAAGATTTTCAAATTTGTTCCACTTTTATAAATGTTTTATTTCTGGCTAAACTAGGACCCATAAAATTTTGAAAAAATGTTTTCTTGTAGAAAAAAGACCAAGGAATAGAATGGTCACCTTGTTTTCTTGATTGGAGTATCCCTTTAAAAACTACCGGCTATTAAAGTCAAAAAATATTTTTAAAATTTGTACCAGTTTTATAAATACTTAATTTTTGGCTAAACTATGGTCCAGAAAATTAAACAAAAAATGTTTCCTAGTAGAAAAAAGGTAAAGGAATTGAATGGTCACCTTGTTTTATCGATTAAAAAAACTACAGGCTTGTATGCTAAATAATAAGTACATAAACTACTATACATAACATAAAAAATAATTTAAATAACACTTACATTAGTTTAAATGTGCACCAAGCATTGCATAGTTGTAGCAAAATTCCAAGAATGTGTTGAAGGCTCTTAAAGATCCATCAGCTTCTTGAACACGCTGTCAGGTTCACCAAGACACAAGACTAACACTAGAGATCTTCGACATCTGTAGAATCTGTAAAAATTCGAAAACAAACCATAAGTTACTTGTATACTAATAGTAAATAAATAAACTGCTTAAAGTATCATGCAATTTAATTTATATAACACTTGCCTTCAATTTAACCATGCACTAGGTCTTCCAGCTTCTTGGAGGTACATCAAGTCTCTCAACATCTGTACTGGACTTCCAAGAATTCAGTAACCAATTCACTTCTGAGTACGTTCACAAGTCAACAAATCATCTGTATAAATGATACTAGAGTTCTTCAACATCTATAGAGTCTGTAACAATCCGAAAACAAACCATAAGATATACTTGTATAATAACCGAATGGAAAAAAACTTTGCACGCTTCGATAATATCATTATAATCTTAATAAAATCTGTAAAACCTTCTGCAAATCTTTTTAATATCTGTAGAATCAAAGTAAACTCTTTTGGAAAAGCTAAAAAAACTTTAATCACTCAATCGTACATAAAAATCTACTTTTAAATCACGTAAAATCCTTGCGATCTTGCAAAAAAAACATTAAATTCCATACAATATTTCAAAAATCTGTAAAATCCTGTCAGAAATCCTTCCAATCTACAAATCTGTACAATCATATTTAAATTTGTAGAATCCAAAGTAATCTAATCTAATAAAAATATTAAAATAATCAACAAGTGTTTTTGTGTCGGGAGCTATATTTGTGACGATTGGTAAATATTTTATTTACAGAGTAAATAATAAACAAATTTATGAGTGTAAAATATATTTCTGGTGTATAAAATTATCCAACAACATAATTTTACATAATATTCAAAATTGGAGCATTCTGTTATCACAGGTTTAAAACTAGCTTTACAAAATAATATTAATCAGTGTGAAATATTTCTTACTAAATATTTTACAGGCCTAACTAATACCCATAATGAAATAAGCACAACTGCAATAAAACAAATAACTTGTGCTGAATAATTAGTTTTTTTAACAAACCAATTTGAATACAAGCTTAAAGTTACTGTAATAGCCCCAAAAATAAAAGTTGCACTTCCCAAAAATATATGAAACCATTTTAACAGCTTAGGACTAATGTAATGCCTTAAATCTATTTTATAAATAGTGATTACACCAATTATGCAAGTAATAATAAAGAAAATAAATGCGACTAGACCGATTGTACCATGCCAAGTCTTAAAATGTTCTTTATTTTTAAGATTCTTGTTAATTACTACTATCAAAAAGCCAGACACAATGCAAGCTGAAGCACAAATTTGTAAAACCCAATGTACAAGGACTCTATTCTTTGAAGATATGAATTTAGTGAACCAATTTTCGGTGGAAATAGCTAAAATGGCTTCAGTCATAAATAAACACCACTGAAAATCAAAATAAATTAGTTTACAGATAAACTTTGTAGGTTAACTACTTACTCCAACGGATAAAAGTATTGGGTGCCAAGTAAATAGCTCAATTTCATTGCTAAAACTTAAATAAAGAATAAAAATAACAAATTGGATAGCTAATATATGCACTACTGTCGTTATATTTTCGTTTAAGGATATTTTAATATTTTTGTTTCTCATTTCTGACGTGGACACGTAACTGTCAGTTGCGGTTTGAAAAAGATCAACATTTTGTTCATGTGACATACTTTCACTATCACAGTTGCTTTGTACCGAGCTTAAGGCACTGTACTTTATATTTCGATATTCCTGCATTTTATGTACTTAATTATTATCAGTTTATTATCTGGTCACGTAATTTGATATTTTCCATATGTTTGATATTAGAATCACAATGTATAATACAAATATATTGTGGTTTGAACTGATCACAGAAAGAATGTCAGACCATGAAAGGTTGAAGTCATGTTTTCCTACAAGTATGAAAACACTCATTTTCAAATCGTTACATTTTATTATTAAAAAGGATAAATAATCCTACATTTTTTATGTGTTACATATACATTCACCGTGCATATGGTGCATATACACACAGTAAAGCCCTCTTCACGTCTTCACACATAGACACACACACACACACACACACACACACACACACACACATGCAACACACTGTATTATTTTATTACCAAAAATTTAGTTAAATATTGTTAAAAATTAATATGTAATAAAAATTCTCTCAACGTGTTTTATTTTCAAACGATTGGTATAACTGCGCGTGTGCTGTCAAAACTGTCAACAAATTTCAGATTTAAATAAAATGTATTCTTTAACTAATTTATGCTTTTTATGTTTAGCCAAAACAGACAAAATAAAAAGCGTTTCATCTACAGATGACGATAATATAATAATACAACAAAAACTACAATGCGTTCTTTCAGAAATTGTAAGTTACCTAACCTAACATCAACAGAAAACTAATTTATGTGTTTTAGATTGATTTCAAACCAGAAATACCTAAAAATATATGCATTGACTGCCTGAAAGGTCTAAATTACGTCTATAAATTCAAACAAAAATGTTTGGAAAATCTAACATCACTTAGAACATACCTAGACAAAATTTCTGCAGATACAAAACATTTTTCAAGTGAGCCAAACCATGAAAATATTCTGGACAACTCAATAGAAGTTGTGGTTAAAATAGAACCAGATGATTTTCAAGATAATGATCCAAATTGTGAAGAACAAAATACAATGACGCGAGAATTAAATCCACGGCAATATAAATGCACAGTGTGTCAAAAGGCGTTTTTGACAGCCAGTCATTTAAAGACCCACTTTCGCAGCCACACTGGCAGTCGACCATTCCAGTGTCAAACCTGTCAAAAGTCATTTATTCTCCTACAACACTTAAAAACGCACGAAAAAATCCACACAGGAATTAAACCATTTGCCTGTGACATTTGCAAGAAAACATTTGCCGAAAAGGCAACTTTGACAGTTCATAAACGAATCCATGGCAACGTTAGGCCATACCAGTGTCCCCAATGTAATAAAAAATTCACCGTTGCCAGTAATTTAAGCCGTCATATGAGAATACACACCGGCGATAGGCCGTATGAATGTGACATTTGTTTGAGAAAATTCACTCAAATTGACGTTTTGAAGAACCATATTAGGACACACACTGGCCATAGACCTTTTGTGTGCAATTTTTGTCCAAAAACCTATACTACGCAGGGGGAACTGGCCAAACATAGGAAAAAAGTGCACAAAGGTGAACAAAATAATGAGCAAACAAAAACAGATGAATCGTTGACACATTTTTTAGAAGATTTGACACATGAAAAAGATAAAGAAGGGCCCAATAGTACTATAGACACGGATTTAAAAGACGAAATTGGGTCTGAAAACGATGATATACAAGAAGGTTAGTAAGTATTTTAGTGCAAGTTCGAATCGATGAGAATTAATAGTGCAACATTTTTTCCGGGTTCTATAACTCAAAAAGTTACAAACATTTAACAACCAAAATTAAAATATAACGTTTTAATACAAATTTTAAGAACCCAGTTATTTTTGGAAGCACGAAGCAAAACACTACGAACGTCAACATGAGAATAACAGATATTGAAGCTGATGTTCTGTAGAACAGACAGTAGCGTAGACGAGAATTCGTACTTCGCGCAGGGTTCTAGCTATTTGAATTTTACTCTATCAATAAATGATTGCTGTTTAATAGGTTATAACAGTTGATGACACGATCAAGAAGATTTCAATCAATATATTAACTTTTAAGGATAATTTAAGAGTTTTCTGTTTGCTATTGCTACTATATTTAACTTACCATACCTTTTTAATCCAGAAACTGAAGCCATAGCGCTTGACAACTCAGAAAAGGCTGCAAATTCTCGATTTCGGTGTGAAGAATGTAATAAGACATTTTCTGCTTCTCGTGCGCTTCGAACTCACATTAGAATCCACACAGGAGAGCGTCCATATTGTTGTGGCACCTGTCAAAAAACATTCATTCAGTTACAGCATTTAAAAACGCACGAAAGGATTCATTCTGGGACGAAACCTTACGAATGCGACATTTGTCATAAAAGGTTAGTAGAATTACACTTACTTAATCATACAGAGTGACCATAATAGAGTAAAATTCAAATAGCTAGGACCCTGGACTGCGCGAGAAGCCAGAGCTTGTCCGTTTTACAAAAGCGGAGCTAGCGAGTATATGCTGCGCTGCACTTCACTTCATTGAAAACTAAACTCAAATATAACTCAATCACAATCAATTACAAAATTCACAGCGTTACACGAAGCAAAACACTACGAACGTCAACATGAGAATAACAGATATTGAAGCTGATGTTCTGTAGAACAGACAGTAGCGTGGACGAGAATTCGTACTTCGCGCAGGGTTCTAGCTATTTGAATTTTATTACACGATGCATAAGTAAAAATAAGAAGACGTGCTGCCACATATGCTAAGCTTTGCACTAAGGCTCCAATTTGATTGTATTTTTGTTTTAGATTCTATACAATGGGCCATATGACAACACATAAAAGAATACACTATAATATTAAACCGTATATATGTACTGTATGTTTAAAAACATTTTCTGAAACCGGTAATTTAGCAAAACATATGAAGCTCCATAATACGTAGAGTAAAGAATTTTCTATAGGAAAAAGTACATATTGTTGCTATGAAAATAGCATCTTTGTTAGAATGATTAAGAGAAAAAAATCAATGAAGAGACAATGGGATACTTGCATGGTACTAAAAATTTGATTTTTAACACTATGCACATAATGTTAGGTCGAAAACATTGGTAAAAATACAAATTTTATTTTAAAAAAATTATATGTTTTTTAGTAAATTGAGATTAAATTTTCTGTGACGTCATTTGTGTGAACAGAAGGTAGGGGAAGCATAGTTAAGAATGTAACCTGTAGATAGCGTGCGAGTCAGTCAACAAATGTTTGAATTTGACATTTACTTGTCAAAAATACACATAAAATTTAGTAACAATACATTATTTTATAAATGTAGACTATTTAGTTTATGAAAACTTATATTTTATAGCATCAAAACATGTACGAAGTACAAATGTCAAACACATCTGATCTGTCAGCTTGACAAACTCGTTCCCGCGCAAGCCGTAGTTAGGGGCGTTCACTAGTACAGCCGTTGCTATGGCTTAACGGCCTTTCATTGGTTGGGTTAGTTTTTACGTCACATATTGAATATTTAAATTGAAATAATTTTTTTTGGGCTTGTAAATAAAAATTTTGTCAAAATAAAAAATACGGGTCCCAAGTTTTGATCTCTTCTTCAAATATATTTAATTTAAAAAATGCATGCAAGTAGCCCATTCTTTGATAGAATAATAAAACACAATCACAATCGCTGGAAAAATTCCAACACTTTTTACTAGATTTGAGTTATCCCTTACATGCGTTTTCTGCATCCATCGAATTATAGATTTGTATTTTCTATTTATGCATTTTATTGTTTCTGAATTTTCGGGCGTTTTATGATTCTACGCTAGAATTTTCTTGTAGAATTTTATTTTCCCTTTTCTAGTAAGTTCTTTTCTCTGAGAATGCGTACAAAATTGTTATTTGTCCAACTAGAGAGGAAAGCGCTTCTTTTTCCCACTCGAGCTTTCCTCTCGTGTTAGACACAAAAAAATTTTCACGACATATTTAAAAATATAGTAATGGAGGCTTAAAGTGGCGCTAGTGTTCCAGACCCAAGAACTAAAATTTTTACCCCCTCCATATATTTGACGTTTTGAATATCAGATATCAGATGTTTGTATTTTGAATTTGTAGTTGTAATAATTCTATTATTAATTTCTATTTACTACCATACACCGCACTGTTTAAAATACTTGTTTACAATATTTTTGACATTTCAAATACACGCGTAATGACACAATGTGTGTGCGTTCATATATCACATTTTTTGGGACTGGACCACGGCTGCCATCTAGAATAGTTTGGCCTGTAAGCCCCCATTATAGAAGAAACACATAACAAGAAGTTAGGTTATAACTGCCATCTGTCAGAATGACGTTTGAAAACAACGAAATGCAGCCAATATGCCAAATTAAATTTAAGTTGTGAAATAGTAGAAAAAGAAAGTAAACATAATAATTGTAAAATGATAGTTTACAGTATAACACTATAAAATCAGAATTTTCAATAAAATAATAAATTTACTTACAATTTTTAAAATATTTCATCGTAAAATAACACTGCTTACTTTACTCTCTAGAGAGGGAAAACCTACTTTCCTCACTATTTTGCGAGAAGAAAATTGTGTTTTCTCCGCATGTCGTGAAAAAATGTATTTTACTTATTTGAATATATCAATACTGTTGTAAATAGTAATAATCAAATATTAATTGTTGTACTTTTGTATTTTTTATGTAAATAGTTTTGTTTTGACTTAGAAATTGCTTTAGAAATATCAGCTGTCATAAATAGGATTCTTTCAAAATATTTATTTTTATTCTTAGCTTCTTTGTATTTTTATTTATTTTAAAAACATTCCTGTTTGTAAATATAAAATGACGCTTTCACTTGGTCTTACCGTATGTCATGTGTACAATATTGGCATTTGCACCGCTTCCACTTAAATTGTAAGTGTCACTTAAATGAAAAATATCGAATCGAACTCATGACAGCAATGTTATATCTACATTTGACAATTTGATTTTGATTCGATATTGTTCATTTAAAAAAACTTAAAATTTAAGTGGAAGCGGTGCAACTGGCCATAAGTAATATAAATAATGTACCTAGGTAGTTTGTTTATGAAATATAATAAACTATAAGTATATATAAGTATAGCCATTTGAAATTGAGTAAATTTGATTCTCTGTATTGAACACCCTGTATGATAACATTTAAAAAAAGTTATGCCAGAACAAAGAGTATAGTTACAGCTGTACAGAAAAAAAATTCATAATTTTTACTATTAAAATAACTTCAGTACGCCTTTATAAAACAATACGTGTATTCGGCTTTTTTTAGAGAAAAAAATGAATAACTTGGCAACGCCGCGGAAAACTAAAATGAAACTTATATTTTCGTATAGGTAAATAAAATACAATTCAAAATATATAAAAATATATAGGGTGTTTCATTTAAAAAAGACGAACAATTATTGCCAAGTCGTTATGCAACACCCTGTATATGTGAAAATAATTTTAAGTTATGCTCCTTGAGTAGACGAAAAATTCTGTTAATAAATTTATGCTGTATTTTTAACGACAAGGGAGATATCGACGACGGGCATTTCGATG
Source organism: Agonum fuliginosum (assembly GCA_947534325.1). Classification (NCBI taxonomy): domain Eukaryota; kingdom Metazoa; phylum Arthropoda; class Insecta; order Coleoptera; family Carabidae; genus Agonum; species Agonum fuliginosum. The sequence continues at coordinate 19,120,489 of OX384046.1, read as the reverse complement.
ACTCACCCTGTATAAAATAGGTAAGTACAGATTTTAAACAATTATTATCTACACAACTTCGTGCATATGCAAAAGAGACATTCGTTAAGTACCTATACAAATTTAATTTTTCCTGTTTCTTAAATTATTATTACATTAATGTAATTACGCTAATAAATACTGCATAACTATTGTTTAACTTTTTTTGTATTTAAATGTGACAACCAGTAGTATCCAAAATGACAGTGTTTTGCAAACTACTGTTAAGGTGGTTGGCTTCTAGCCGTTAAAAAGGTGAAAAGTATGTTTAGTTTTCCCATTAAAATTGAAGTAAGAATTGAAATTTTCGAATTAACTAAGATATTTTTGAAAAGTTTAAGGATGCTCCCTCTTTGCTCTAATGCCAGTTTTTTTAGTTTTTTCTTCAATTTTTTTATGTGCATAGCTAAACATGTCCAATTTTGTGAATATTTCATGTGTATTTTAATACAATCCTACATAAAAATTCTAAAAAGTGGCATTAGAGCAAAAATAGGACAACTTCAAGCTTTTCGAAAACGTCTTATTTGTTTAAACCAATTTTATGGGGAAAACTGCATGTTGTTTTTCGCTATTTTGACGGCTGGTGTTGATCCATTTTAAATTTAATTTTCTGGAATACAAAATTCAAAAAGTGTTCAATTTATTTATTCAGATATATAATTTAAATCTTTGTTTATTAAAGTAATA